>PVKS010015670.1:0-45515 GCA_004027875.1 Aplodontia rufa | reverse complement strand
GTATCCTAGGGAGCCATCCCCCTATTACGCTGAGAATCATACAATTTGAAGTTATTGTTAGGTTAGTCATTTAACCTACTGCTTCCCCATGTATTCTAGCTTCCACAGATGAGAGAAACCATTCAGCCCTTGAGTCTCTGAGATTGGGATACTTCACTTAGCATAATTCCTTCCATCTCCATCCATTGGAAACTCCTTAATTCTTATTTCTTAAAATGAAATAGCCTTATGCTAATTTGTAAACTTATTCTTATTTCATACAGGATTCTAAACAATGATTTTCTATTCTGTTAATATGCTCTGTGATTTCCCTGACATTATATAATTAAAATTTCTTCCAAAGGCAGAAAAACATGGGCACTTACAAAGCTAAGTATGTATTTTACTCTTCCTAACATCTGCAAGTTTATTTTTAACCTGGAGATTGGAAAACTTTAATTGCCATCTTAAATTTTAATTTTAAATTGAGTCATGGCCTGAACATATCAGTTCCTTGTCATAAATTACTATTTGCTTCCTCATAAGCATAACCATATTCAATGTTAGTATTATCCATAATTTGATCAATATATAAAAAGTAAGGCTCTTCTTGTCCCCACTCCCTGATTTACTTTGAACAGCTATATTAATTTTTTCCTTGCATTTCTTATTTACTAAAATACATGACTAAATAGAAATTAAGGGTCATAAGCAGTTTCAGTTTTAAAATGTCACGTTAATCACCACTCTTTCTATCATACTTTCTTCTCTTTTACTGAATCATTGCTAAGAATTTTGTTCTGGGGAACCACTGTCAAAAATAAGATAAGAAAGGTTTTATTAGCTTCCTTCAACCATATTCTTTGGTGACCTCAAACAAAGAAGCTCATTTACATTTTTGCATTCATGAATAGATTTAATAAAGCTCTAAGTCAGATGACTTTTAATAGCAGAATGCTTTTTATCTAAATGAACTCTTCCATGGGAACCTAGTCTTGGAAAACAAAATATTTTATTAGTACATATATGTTTCATAGTTTCAGATTTGTATTTTTTGTTATTGTAAATTCAATCCCTGAAAACTACACACTGGTGATCAACCAAATGTTAACATTTGGCACACGTGTATTTAGCTGCTTCTTTACTAAAAGATTTAAAATAGCGTGACCTTTCTGAATCGTTTACTTTTTCACACAGCTTGAAAAAAAATCTGTGTTCTAAATCATAATCATACCTGTGTCCAGTGCTTGCAATCACAATATTATCTCCTGCCTTCCATGTCACTGCTTCTTGTAAAATCAAAATCCGTTCTCCTGCCTTTGCAGTGTGAGCCAAACGCGTCCAGACCACAGGAACAGGCAGACCTGGAGCCAACATGCAAACCTTCAGATGAGCTTTCTAGGTTGCTGAGACTTTATGCATTTTAATCTTTGTCTGAATTAAATCAATTTGGGGAAGGTTCATTTTATCCTAGAATTTCATACCTATCTCGAAAAAGAAATATGAAGAATATTTGCTTCAGAAAAGTAACAGGTTTATAATAATGCATGCTTCTATAAAATTAGAAAAAACATCTTTCTGCAGTGATGAACTCAATTGATGACACTCTTCCTTATAGAAACACAATACAAATGTGTTGTGATCATATTAACAAAATGGGCAGAGACCTATTATCTTTGCCATTGTTGATAGGAACTACTTAAACTGATAATTTAGAGACAAGCAATACATGGAAACTTCTATGAAATTATAGTAGGATATATATTTAGCATGATGCAGTATATTTATGATCATAACAATGTACTGTGTTTGCAACATTCTAAATTTATAAAAAACAAATTATTGCAATATAGAAGACTTTAATATAAAAAGGACAAATTTCATGCTTCTTTTATATAATGTTATCTGGGCACCTCCAACATCATCAAAATTATTTTTTGACAATTATTTCTGACAATTTTATGGAATATTACCTATACAAAGTAAAACTACAAATTTGTCAATATGTTTTAGAAAGACCCCAGTTGGAATCACAGTCTTCTGTTTCCTGGTTTAGTGCCTTTTCACACAGAGGAATGAATGAAGTCAACAGTCACCATGTACAGTGCTAAGTGAAACGAGACAAAAAGTATTTGGAAGCATATGGCATGGGGCTGGAGGAAGGCTGCAGAGAGGGCCCTGGGAGGAATGGCCCTGAGGCTGGCCTGTGTGAGGGGAGGGTATAGGGAAGGATGGGGGAGAGGATATCTGAAGACAGGATAAGTCTGGGAGCTAGGGCCTCAGTACCATGAAGGTCCAGGACACCCTCTCGCACAGCCAGTGTTTTGGCACCATATACGGGGAGCTCTGGAGATCTCAGGTGTCCATGCAAGGTAATGACTGCCTTGTGCTGGAATGGGGATGCTTCTGTCCCAATCTGTAAGAGATTTCACAAGCCTCATTCAGAAAATTAAAATTCAAACTCCATATGTATTTTTAAAATTTTTTTATTAAGAAATTATTTGCTGAACAAATATGCTTCTAATGAAAAATATAATGTATATGTATATAAATTCTATGCATTTTTTTTCTTTTTAACTCTCACTAGGAATTGAACGCAAGGCTAACAGTGAATTTGTAATCCTCCAGCCTCAGCCTTCTCAGTAGCTAGGATTGTAGGAGTGCACCACCACTTCCAGCTTCAATAATCACAATTCTCATCATGAAAAAGTAATTTGCTTTTCTTTCTCTCCCCTCTCTTTTTGAGGATTGGTTGTTCAACTGTTCATGACTTTCTTTCAAAATAACAAGCCTTAAATTTTCTAGTCAGTAAAATACTCTACGGCAGACTTATACTTGACTTTAGCCACGTTTCAGAACTATGTTTTTTGTTCTATTTTAAATTTTACTCTGTGATAATACATTAATTATCTTCCCATTAAATTGCAAGAGTACTCTAGGGAACTTTACCCTGGATAAAGGATGTGATACTAATAAAAGAGACTGAAGCAAAGGTAAGGAGAGGGTGGTATAATTAACTGTCCATTTTACACATAGTATTTAAAAAGGAAACAGAGGTTAGCAATGAATATATGTCATATTCTCTTACGTACCTGAAGAATGCCTCCATCTGTAATTAGAATATTTTCTGCTTGGAGTTCAATGTTGGCTTCATCAAATATTAGAGTTCCACCTATGAACACACAAGTTTTAAATGTATCTTAAGAAAAGGTATTATCAAAAATTACCTACTAAGTTAAAAGTAGAAATGTAATTTCTCATCTCTTTCCTGCTACTTTGATGAGTGTTGCTTTACTTTTGCTCTTTGGTAATATAAAAGTATAAAAACTTCAGAAGAGACCCTATAAATTGATAGAAAAACTAAATATAGGGCAGATTATTTTCCTTTGGCAATTTAAAAATTTTGAATGTTACTAAAGAGTGAATCTGCACAAATTACTGCTACAAATAACAGGGTTTCAAAATACAAATTAAGAATCAAAGCAGTTAAGTTAGATAAAAAAGCCTGTTTATAGAGACTTTTCTATAATGCTAACTCTGAATTATTGCCCACTAATCTGCACCAACAGCAGCTATAGGATAATTAGCATTATCAAGAATATACTAAGATACATGTGAATCAGATGTTAAAAAATTGAAAAATTATAAAAGTCTTTGAGCAGCTAAAACCATTACTGTAAATTTACGTTCTAAAGTCCCAAGCACTTTACTCTTATCCCTTAATGCTTCTTGTACATAATTGTAATAGTTGTGGTTATTTCACTTATCATGACAGAAAGGGAATATTAAGGAGAAGAGAGAAGCCCAGGGGACCACTGAAAGCAGGGTCACAGGCAGATAACAGGATCACAATCTGACTTCCAGTGGAGTCAGGGGATTATTTAGCATTGTTTTAAATAAATCGTGATAATTTTACAACCATTAGGATTCACCATATCAGCATTTCTGAAGTGGAAAATTGTGTGTACTGTTGCAATGAATTAAATAAGAGTACACGAGGTCCTTCACACTCTCTGCTTCTATGGGAAACCAAAGTTTCATGAAACAACATTTAACATAAAAGATACTTGCCCATATACATGCAATCCATTCAGATATTTTCCATTCTATCTCATTAAAAGAATGCTGGTTGCAACACACTCAATGATAATAACAACAAATAGACTATGAAGCTCAACTAAACTCAGCACTGCACTCCATATTAAAAACAGTACAACTATGGAAGTTCATCATCATGAACTTTGATTAAATTAACTTCACAGAAAATATTCCATGGGTAGAGTCAGAAATGCATATTCAGATATTTACCTTGAATAAGCAACATTTTCAAAACAGGGGTACTTTGGTCCAATAAAATTATCTGTCCTTTAGTAATTACAGCCAGTGACCCTTCCTCTGGTGGAGATTTTCCTCCCCATGAGAAGTTGGAGGACCAAGCATCAACATATAGGAAGTCAGCATTATCCTGTAACAAAGCATAAGAGATTTTGAAATTTAGAGAATTTATCAGAATATTTTAAGTTCTCAGACAATCTAAAACAATGCACATTTGTATAAATAATAAAATATACTCCACTTCAAATACGTGACAGCTGACTCTTAGTTTCTTTCATGGTAATAATAAAGTAAGAAATATATTACCAATTACTCTGCAACCCAGAATAATTAAATAATAAAATTTAGTAATAAGCAATAAAATGTCAGCTACTTTAAATTTAGTGTAGTCACAGTTCCACTATCATTTGCAGACACTAAAGTAAAATATCCATTTCCAATTAGTCCACTTTCCATAATAATCAGTGTTTCTATTGCCATGTTTAGTATTCCCAAAAGCATTATTACCAGCTTGGCCCTGCCAACATCTCTGATGTTGACAAGAACTGGTGCCCACCCAGAAGGAGTATGGGACTCTGTTGTGCAGATGATGTGTGTCCTGTTGGAAAACTCAACATCACATCTGGCTCCAGCTATGGTGATATGAACATCCTGTGCATTTTCACTGTAAAGGAGAAAAGGGAAAACATAACACACGCTTTTCTTAAATTTCATATCATCAAATCCCTTTGTTTCATGTTATTGCAAAGTAATGATCTTGCCCTAAGATCCATCTAGTATATACCAAACCATTTTTTTTCAGCGTGAAGACTTCAAAACATATGTTGAGAAAAAAAAAAAACAAGCATAAAGATGAAAAAGTCAGAAAACAGAATTGTAAAAACTAGCAAGTGTTCTAGAGTTAGAGGAAAAACTGCCTGTGTTGAGATTATTGAGAGATTCCTTGTTGGTCTCTAAAGAGGCACCTTAGTAAGAGACTTTTGAGGATCATTTTGCCTATGTGGCATTTCCATCACACTCACAAACCTTAGAACTTAACCTCCTTTTAAAATTCAAGTCCAAAATAATTAAGGGTACTTGAGAAATAAAATTGCCTTGTATGATGTATGTGATGTGGTGTTTGAAGCCAGCTTATCCACCTGAACACTGATGACAGTGTAATACAGTTTGAGTCAAACAATGAGTATAAAAGGAAGGAACCTGACTATTTACAGGGAAAGGGCCTGATGTTTGGAAAGATGCTTCTCTGATCCAATGAAGCGGGTCATGGTTGGAGATGATGCAGTGGGAAAAGCATAACAAGGTGATTTAGGTTTGTGATGTTTCTGGGATTTTGAGTAAGTTATTTAACCTCTCTAATCTTAGTTTCTTACCATTTACAGCAAATGACAGTTGCATTGTTCTTTATGGCTAAGTAGAACTCCACTGTGTATATGTGTACCACATTTTCTTTACCCATTCATCTGCTGACTGGAACCTGGGCTGGTTCCATAACCTGGCTATTGTGGATTGTGCTGCTATAAACATTGGTATGCACGTATCTCTATAAATGTGGGTCAGATTATGTATGTGTGTCTGTGTGTGAAGATGGTACCTGAATCCTGATCCCATGACTGTGAGTCTGGTGCCCCCTGCTGTGCTGCCTCTCTTAGGAAATATTTCAGTGATGAGCGGAGTCAGTGATGCCAGATACGTGAATAGAGTCATGGAAGGTGACGAATCTTTCCCATTGACCACATTCACTTCACAAACTTGCTCAGGTCCCCCACCTATAAGAAAAGGGTCAAACTGAGCAGCCTTATGCCATTGGTCCCTTATTTATTTCCAAACCCCCAAACACTTTCAACAACATCTTCCTTTTCCCACAATCATTTTCTAATAAACACAGACTGTAGGTGAAGTTATAAAACCTCTAACAACAACCAAAACATGACAAGGTGCATGCACATTATCAAGAGGGAAAAAACCCTCCCTTAGGCCCTTTACCTGCCTCCCTCGTTTTCCAGTCCTACAGGTTCCAGCATTGCAAATCAGAACAGGGAAAGGGAGGAAGTGCTAAAGCAGGAACACAGACAGCAGCAAGGAGTGACTTAAAGGCAAAACAGGAGGCAGAAAAACCACAGAAACCTTATACAAAATGCAAAAGGAAGATGAGCCAGCGTTAAGAAAAACAATCTAGAAACCTTGGATATCTCAGTAGCATTGCTACCTGTTTTTGTCAGGAATTCCACTATTAAAATGATAACTAAGCCTAGACACAAAAATGTTATATTTTCTTCAATATTCCTTGTTTAAAATGTCACAGAAGCAAAATTATTCAGCAAATTTTATCTAATTTTGCTAAAGTTTAAAATAGATTTTTGCACATAAATTATATCCTTTATTCATCCAGAAGTCACCTTGTTTACTTACCTAAAATTTTGTTAAATAATAAAATTGTTTACATAAAGTACTAGATACTTTAACTTCTCAATAGCAAATTGGTGTTAATAATATCTCCATTTAATACAGAAATTGAAAAAGAGAAGAAATTACTTAAGTAGGGTTACATAATAAATGGAAAAGTTGAAATTCAGAGACTCCTCAAGCTCTGGTTCTTAACTGCTAAATAAAAATAAATAAGAGTAACAAAAATAGCAAATCACATATCATGTTCTCCATATCATTTCAACCACTACTCATATATTAACCTCATGATTATCTTGTAAACTAACTATACTGTGATTAATCTCACTTTATAGTTAAAAAAAACTGAGGCACAAAAAGATTAAATAACTTGCCCAAAGACATGCATGGTTTGTCTGAATGTTGGCAGTCTGTTTCACACTCATAACCATAATATTATTCTATCTTTAAAGGAAACCTAACACACCACCAAGAACTAAACACATATTCTCCATGTAGCGCACTCAATCAATAAGCTGAGAGTCATCAGTTTTTGTTGTAACCTAAAATCTTCAAAGACATGTTACACCTAGAAAAACAAAGTCCTGAATAAATCGCTTAAAATCAGGACAGTCCCTGGATGATTCAGTTGTTTCCAAGGAACCTCACAACTTAAAAAAATAAATTTGGACTGTGATCTTTATAAAATCAACCATTCCTCAATGGTTGACATTTTTTTCTGACAGCTTACCATTGTGGGGTGGAATCTCACATAATAACATTGTGCAGTCTGATCTAGACCTGTCAATTGCACATTCTGAGCCACAGACCAATATTATTGAATTTTGTGGATTAAACCCAGTGCCTGTCACAGTCATGGTTTGGCCACCACCAAAACTCCCTAGAGAAGACAAATACAAGGGAACAATAAAACATATTAAAAGAAAACTTCCTGTGTATATATTTTTCTAACTTATTTTAAAACCTGAAATGGAAATAAATGCTATTAAATGAAAAATTTATTGGATATATAATTATATTACTAAATTAATAAAACAGAGCATCTTTTGTAGTGTTTTAAAATCTTCACTGAGAAAATGTCATCATCTGGTAACTGATATAAGCTATTTATAGGAATTATATTTTTATTTAAAAGATGTGGCAAAGAGTTTAGTCAAAATATATGCATGAAATTACTATTTTAATTGAGCGCATTGATTATACTAAATGTTTTTAGCCATTAAAATAATTTTCAGCTAGAAAAAAATACGACTAATACATATCAATGATGGCTAAATGCCATTGTAAAAAATTCCATGTATAACTTGGTCACTTTAATGCTGAATTTTAAATAAATTACATAGTCCTAAAACAAATAAAGGGATTAGCCAATACTTTGGAATGTTTAACTAATACTCTTGCTTGCTCATTTGTTTGATGAATGAAGAAAAATAATGTGTTATACAAATTTTAGTAATGTTTAAAGAACATTATCTTTTTTTCTAAGTGTTTACTGAAACAATATAAAATATGCATATGCTCCTGCATATCCATGACTACCTTGCCTTGGATGAATATTTTGAACATGAAGTGGGTACTCAAATTCAACAGTGGACACAGCGGAGCCTTTAGTCTTATGATGCATCATCACAGGGAAAGTGCCACCAGCACGGGCTCCAGAGAGGCACTGAAGCATGCTGTCATTGACCATGGTTACATTGCACTCAGTGTCACTTATCGTCACCGAAATTTCCGAGATATCAAAACCAAAGTTAGATCCAGTGATCTCAATTTCAGTTCCTGGTGGACCTTAAAAAATGCAAACAATAAGTATATATCTAAATTCCAATATTTATGCATGCATTTAAAGCTACACATCTTTCCTTCTGTAAATAAAATAGTATGCAGTGTTTTAAAACTACCATTAACATACATGTTATATCATATACATTTTGACTACAATATACACTATAGTCTATTATACATTGGCTATAAGTGATTTATATCAATGATCATTATTTTACATCCCTTCTATCTATTCTTCTGAATTGTGTTACTACTACAGGCTAAAAGAGAAGAGAGGAGGAAAGAAGAAAAAAGATCTAGAGTTAAGATTATGCATGTCTGGGGGCTGGAGCAGTGGCTTGGCTGTTACGGCGCTTGCCTGGCATGTGTGAGTACACGGGTTCAAACCCCAGCACCCATGTACACAATTAAGGTCAGAGCAATGAAAGCCATGTGAAAAAAAAATTTAAAAAACTGATTCTCTCTGTCTCTGTCTCTCTCTCACTGTCCTTCTCTCTTAAAAAAAAAAAAGATTATGCATGTCTGAGCAGGGCATGGTGGGTTGGGGTATATGGATAAGGCTTATTAATTTTTATTCTTGGTGCTTCCCTGCTCCCCCAATATTAGCAACTCTTTTTGAGAATGGACTATTTTTTCTTAATTCAAATATTTTAGTAGATATGACATGGAAATAAGAAGGTATAAGATTGTAAATACAGAAAGAAGGAATTAATTTAAAGACTTTTAAGTAAATATTGATGTTAAGGTCTTAATGATTGTACCCAGAACTTAGAATTTCAATCTATCTTTTTTCTTCTGAAAATGTACACTGAGGGCATTATACATACAGAATTTCTCATGGGTCATTCAAGGGAATACCCAAATACCTAAATTTTATATGAATAGATAGTAATTTCCGAAGTTTGTTACAAAAGCAGAGTCAAGTAGTACTTTGATTTCAATTCAAGTTATAATAGTAAAAATTACTATATAATTGACTATAGTGAGAATTACCAAAATATGTCATGATATATATGCATCATTATTTTATGCATTATAAATATTAATGACATATTTCAGGTTAAGAATAATTTTAAGATATAAAACAAAAATTATTATATCTTTAAATTCTATTTTTGACGTTTCACTATTCAAATGCAATAGTGTTGTTCTAAGAGGGATCTGCTGCCTATCTCAGTAATAAAATGGCTCAGGTTTTACTTGTCGCTACTACTTCACATATATTATTTTGAAAGAGACATTCAAAGAGAGAGATGGGAATAGAAATGATCTATAGGAATAAAGAACTATTTCATTCTTTGCAATGACTACAAATATATAGGTATGTCATTTCTATTGTAAATACTTGCTCCAACGAGCAGACTTGATCCAATAAATAAAATTTAAATAATCAACTTCTTGAATGCAGAAAATATATTTTACCCAAAGCTGATACATTTCCCATGATGTAAACTGAAAAAAAAAAAACCTTTTTAAAAGGGTAACGATTAATGAATTAATTACTAAATGTACCATTCCAAATTACATTTTGTGAATGAATTTCTTCAATTTTTACAGGATAGGTACCTGTGTAAATAGGAAACTGATGTTAAAACAAGACAGAACAAAAGTGTCCCAAGTTTCATCATCAGGAAGCAGAAGAGCAAAGATTGAACCTAGAATCAAGGCCATGCTCTGAACCATGACACTACAACTGCCTCTCCAGAATTCATTACACAGATGAAAATTGTTACAATAGCATGAAGATGTTCAGAAACAGCACAGCATAATGACAAAGAACTGGGAAGACACCTTGTTTTATTCTTAGCTTAGAAAAAATGTGTTATGCCAAATTATTAGGAAAATCTTACAGTAATTTTCTCCATCTGACTGTGCCAATTACCTCCTTTAAAAAATTCTGTTATGCTAAAAATAACCAATTGGAGTTTCATGGAATTAAAGTACTTGAAAAATTCTCAATTTCGATAAGAACAACCTTGTGTGAATTTTAACAGTTGTTTCTTGTGCCATATCAACATTAATGACACGAATTGCCCATTTTGGTCCATAGAACTTAATCTAATTCTTTATTTGAAAGGTAGGTCAATTTAATGGGGATATTGTTCCTAAATACAAATTGGAATTTGGCTAAAAATTTTATTCCAAGATAGTACAAAAAATCACAAAATAGAGACTACATAGATGTTGGATCCCATGTATTAATTGGGTTAAGTAGGACTGTGAAAAAACACATATTAATAATTATTTTTGTACTATCACAACTTTATAGTAATAAATAATACCAATAATATAACATCAATACAATAAAAAATACAGGTAGGTATTGGAGTACCTCTATTACCTCTCTTTGGGACAATCCCTCTGAGAAATGGCGTATCCTCCAGGGAATAGGTAAAGGACAAAGGTGGGTAAAGGATGGCATTAACAAAAATCTTCAGCTCCACCTTTCCTGCGCTCCCTGGTGGGGTTCTGCATAAGATCTCACTGGAGTTGACAAAAATAATCTGACAAGGGTCCTTCCCAACAGTGACGGTGGTGTTGCCAGGACAGAAGCCATTCCCTGTGATCCCCAAAGTTGTTCCTCCACCGATGCTTCCAGATGCTGGTGAGACCGAGGCTACTGCGGGGCTGCTGACAGTTAGATTTCCTAGAGCCAAGCCTTTGGATGCCACCACAACTCTGAGAGAATGAAGCCCAGCTGGGAGAGGAGTCAGGAGAACAGTTAAGTTGTTTTCATTAATATCTGTTGCTCTGAACTGTTGATTTCCAATGAAAATAGCAATCTCCTCCAACACAGTCCCCAAGCCTTCTCCTTCAATAAGAACATTTACAGATCCATTGATAGAGTCTGGGACGATTCCTGTTATATAAGGAGTGATGCTTTCTGAATATGAAAAGCTACAGTTTCCCTGACATTGGGCAGGCACTCCGTGTATTAGAAGGTCTACATGCACAAGCTGTTGGGGAGCTGAGGACGTTTCACATTCAATGGCTGTATAATTCACTGTTAGAACTTTACATGGGAAGTGACCCATAAAGACTTCCACATCTGCAGAAGAAGTGGCAAATCCAGAGCCTTTGATGGTCACCCTTGTCTTTCCTGTAGTTGATCCTGCATTTGGCAACACCATGTCAATGTTTGGCAAAAGTACAAATCGCCTGTCAAATTCTTTGGACAGTGTGTTAATAGCTGTGCCCACACTGTAGACAATCAATGTGATCATTTCTCTTATACCAACATCCATTGAGTTTTGAGGGTCAATATGACACATAATAGAATTGTCACTACTTTCTTCTACAATGCAGGGGTAGCCACCAATTGTAACCTGAAAGTAAAATAAATATAAAACAAGTCAATGATTATTACTCCATATGAGCTTATATTTCGTATTAGCAACAACCATAATTTTATTTTTTTAAAGAAAGAGAGGGAGTGAGAGAGAGAAAGAGAGAAACAATTTTTATTTAGTTTTTCATGTGGCTTTTGTTGCTCCAAGACTTCATTGTGTATGTAGTGCTGGGGTTTGAACTCGCGTAAAACAGCCATAATTTTAGAAAGTGAATTTTGTGTTCACCTTTTTATTCATAAAGTTAAATTTGGAAGCTGATTAATAGATATCTTGAATATTAAGATCAAATTAGGATTGTACTTGCATATTCATAACTACATTATTCACAGTAGCCACAAAATGAAAACGACCCAAATTTCCTTCAACTGATAAATGGATAAATAAAATGTGGCAAAATATAATGGGATAATATTCAACCATAAAAAAAAAAATAAAGTACCAACAAATGGTACAACATGGATAAGCTTTGAAAACATGTTAAGTAGAAAAGCTGGTCATAAGGAACCCTGTACTGAATGACTATGTTTATAAGAAATGTCCAGAATAGGCAGATCTATAAGACTGGAAAGTGGCTTCCTTGGTCTAGGATGAATAGAGTTATCAGAGGTGATGTCTAAAGGTTTCCAGGTTTTTGTTTTAGGGTAATAAAAATGTTCTAAAATTAATTGTGGTCATGGATTCACAAATCTGTGAATATACCTTTATATATATTTAGCTACTGAATTGTATACTTTAAATGGGCAAACCATATTAATGTGAATTATACTCATAAGCCTGGTAAAAATTAAGTTATGAGGTTCTGGTCATAACATCTTCCTTTTATTGAGTATATGGAATTTTTAAAGAAGAGCTTCATGTTCTTACCTTATTAGCACATATGAGATTACTGAAGCCACGTCCAGTAATTGTTATCAATTCATTTATGGTTCCGATAGATGGAGTAATATTGCTTATAGATGGTGAAATACAACTTGAAAGCTCAAAGAACAAACTATTTGAATTTTCAACCCTGGTAGTGTTCAGGCCACACATGGTTTCTGTTGCTAGGCAGCCGGCCACAGAGCCTCCCAAGTGCAAATTCTCCAGTCCTCCTTTAGACAAAAGAACTGCCTGTAAGTCATGGGTAGTATTCTAAAACAAGAACTACCTTCAGATTGCATAACTCTTTATTTAAGGAAGATGATTTTAAATTCTTGTAATTTTTTTTATGACAAGTGGGTCCCAAGTAGGACAAAGATATTACAGATTCATACGAAGATGTCACAGTAAAGAGATAGAGTGAATAAAAAATTAATTCAGTTTTCAATTTGTCTAAGGCCAGCTCCCATAGGGAAAAAACAAAATAATATCATCACCTAACATTTCAATGGGTTTTCAGGCATATGCAGAGGGTCAGAACTCTCACTTTACATTTCATTTGAAGCACAAAAGGATTCTGGGAGACTGGCAGGAAGACATTAACACCATCCTTATTTTAAAGAATATACTCCAGCCTCTGAACTGTCTGAATATATAAAGGTCACATGGTAGGTTAGACCCAGTCATCTTACTAGTAATCCAGAAAGGTCCCATAAACCCTGGGTCACCTGAATAACAATCTCCATCTTTAACCCTCTTACCCTGAACATAGGTGGCTTCAGTGCTACCCACAAACAGGTGCAGGGGAATGTGCCTGGTTTCAGCTGGTAAAACATTAATGACTCCTTGGAGGGAAGTGGAGTGAGACTCATCAACATACCCACTGCTGTAATAGTGGATTCCAGGTGAAGTAAATTGGTAAGAAAATGAACCTGCCATAAAATAAGATTGTGCATAATGAATACAAGTAATTAATGCATCTTTGAAAAAAATTTAAAGTGATCATTTAAATGCACATGCAGATGATAAATTTATTTTTCTTGGGCTACATATTTCAACAGGAAGTAATAAGGAAATATTCTCACTGGTTATAAAATAACTATCTTGTATAATAAAATTATATAACAGAAAGACAAGATTCAGCATTAATTTTTTAGAAAACAATGGTGAGTCTGATGTAAATTACCTAAGTTAAAAAAGTAACATTTAATTAAAAATTAACATGTCAATACTCTATACCTTTATACATACAGAACAAAGTAAGCAATCTAAAAGGTTTACTTTACACTGACCTGTCCTACAAGAAGTATCCATTTTAAAGTTGATTCCAGTAAACAGAAGTTTATCACTTGCTACCAGATTGGTATAATTCAAATACATATTCCTGTTTTTCTTGTATTTTGCTGTTTCAATATATTTTTCATTAGGTCAATTATCATAGAATCAATAAAGATATTTCTAATATCAGAACTCATTTCAGTATGTATGAAATAACTTACTTACACTCATTTATAATATTTTTACGATAGCCATAAAATGTCAGGTAAACCATTTAATGCATTTACATGTTGAGTTTATGTAAAAGTATGTTAAATCTAAATAAAATGTTTTTGTATTACATCTAGGGAAAGAAAGCATGATGCCAAATTTAATAAAGTGAAAACATACCTGATAAAGATTTTTGTCTTCCATTTGTAAATCCTTTGCCATCATAAATTATACTTCCAGGACTGGAGACAGAGAAAACTCTATATCCTATGCCCCTAAGAAATGGATGTGCTTGCCAATGCCATATCACTGTGTCTCCCACAGACACA
Organism: Aplodontia rufa; assembly: GCA_004027875.1. Taxonomy (NCBI): domain Eukaryota; kingdom Metazoa; phylum Chordata; class Mammalia; order Rodentia; family Aplodontiidae; genus Aplodontia; species Aplodontia rufa. Next base: position 30,985 of record PVKS010015670.1, on the reverse strand, counting down.
TTTAAGACTGATGGTGACCAAGCATAGCCTAATCCATGTACTGGGAGCAGGAATTGAATTATAATTAAAAGAGAAAAGGAAAGGAGTTAACTTCTTAACTCTGAAAACATGATTTTTATAGTCACTAATGAAAACAACTTTTTAGTTAGTATTGTAAAATTTTATTATGTACATCATTTAAGCACTCAACAAAAATAAATAGGAGTAATGGAGAAAAAGATAAGGACAAGATAAGGAAGAAATAAGTCATATAACTCTAAAAGCAATATCAAGAGATAAGGAAGATAAGAAATAAATAAACCATTCAACTCTACAAGTAATATCAAGTGCTAATTTGAAAAAAATTGGATACTCAATACATAAGTTGTTCCAAAATATTACAAGGACTATAATTAAAGGCAATGATCAGAAATTAGAATTTTCTGAAGCTTACAGGCATGCAAAAATGTACAATCTCAACTTAAATATTCATTTGGAAACCCACAATTGGTAATAAACTGAAGTAATTCAGGAGATTCTGCACTGCAGTAAAACCAAATGTAAATTCCTGAGCATGGAAGTTATAAAATCTAGCCTTTTAAACTCATTTGCCACTGATTCACTCATAGGTAACCACTAAGTCAAAGTGGATACCACAAATTATAAAAGAAATGATAACATTTATCCTCTAAATAATCTGAAGTGTAAAATAAATAAAATTAAGTTAATTTCAGGTAAGGTACTTTCCTTATTCACAATATATAAACATCGGTTGATACCTAAATCTTCTCCGTTGTTGGTAATTCTGAATACATTCCCTGTGGAATGAAGAGTACATTTTATGACATTTTCTGATGACGATGTAACATTGCATGGAAAGGAACCTAGAAAGAACAAAGATACTTTTGTCAAGTATTTCTTGTGAAGAGATGAAGGCCCTGTCAAAATCTGTGTTATATGGCAGGATATTATTTCTGATTGCAATAATTATGTTTAAATATTAATATTTTCAAAACTGACTTCTCCTCCTTTAATTGTTCAATACGCACAAAAAACACATTATTAATTTATTGAAACATATAAAGTTTGAAAGCAGTTGTTTAGATTTGTTTTATCTCAACCAAATAAACAATATTTTTTTACATTAATAGAAAGTATTGTTCACATGATTGACATATTTGGGTAAAAAGTCAGCACCTATAGTACATTTTTTAAGCTGAGAAAAATGGCAACAGCCCTCCCATGAGGATGTAGCTCTTACCTAAGAGGACGGTATTCTCCATTGGTATTGTGCTGAACCCAAAACCCATTACAGTGATTTCAGTCCCACCATACAAGGAGCCTCTCTGTGGAAACATGTTGGTTACTTCCAATATATACTGAATTGAAGCATTTAATTTATCTCTGGAAAGAAAGAGGAATAAATTTTTCCAATGAGCTTCCTTCCTAAGGGTCCACATGGTTAAATTCTTGCAAGGATATGACTCCTTTATGAAGAGGAAATAAATGAATCTATATGTAATCACACAACACTTTTTCAGTCTAGATAATCTGAATTATAATCTCAATTTAGTTGGATACTATATGTTAGTAATTTTGAAACTAGATTTTTGAAAATCTACCAGCAGAAGCATGTGAGATAGAAAATCTTAAACTACAAGATTTCCTGTATGTCTTGTGATCTTAGTTCTCATAAAATACAGGAAATCTTTTAAAATATGTTCTCATTAGAATGAAATATAAAGGCAGTTCTACACGTAAAGAAGAAATAAAATGCCATATATCATGTGAGTAATAAAATTTTGTGTAATTTAAATAATTTCATGTTTTTTGGAAACGTGCCATGATTTCCCATCTCTCTATTTCAGTGAGAGGGTTTCAGTTTACTTTGCTTTGTTATAGTTAGAATGTGCCTGTTAGAAGCCCACCAAAATCTATAGTGCTTTTCTGACCTGACAGAGTTGACTCTTACATTGCAAGTCTCACATAACCACACAGGCAGAAAAAATTCCAATGAATCTTTTTATTAACTTCCTCATAATAACTGAATTACTATTTCTCCAGTTATCATCTAAATACCCAGTTTGTGTAGTGTCATTCCTGTACATTATATCATCCAGCCAAATCACAAGCCAGTTGCCTTTCTAAAGCACATGTGAGCTACTTCCTGTGATATTAGCTTAAATCAAATCAGATTAAAAGGGAATGTAGTCTTGAGGTTATGGTTACCGTTGCTTATCTTCACCTCCCCCAAGATTCTGCTGCCATTATCTCTTGTTCCATTCTGACATAAGCTTTATTTTGCATTCTTTTTAATCCCTAAATTTTTTTCTCCTTCTTCTAAGTTCAAACTAGTTACTTCCTCCAACAAGAACTAAATATTTTACAAGTAAACAAAGAGCTTTAGGGAAGAGAATACTAAATCCCTACAGGAAATGGGACTGTAGAAGGAATTGGTGGTGCTATGGCCATCACCTACCCATTTCCTGGCTTGTCACCTTTTCAGAGAATTCTTCCCTGTTCCTCAGGATGAGTTAGCTCCATCTCTTACCTATTCTGTAAACACCTGGTACCTCTTATCTATGGTCCTTTTCACATCTATGAGTAGGTTACTGATATAAATTCTCTGTTCAAAATCTTTTTCTCCAATAAAACTGTGAGCACCCTTAATGCGGGGGACGTGCCTCTCTGATTCTCTACTGTGAATCCACCCTTAAGCAAGTGCCTATCCTCTATAAACTACTTGACAAGTATTTCCTGAATTAAAGAAAATCATGTGACGTATACATAAACCTAATTGCCCAGAGAATTTTATTAACTGAATTGAATGGTATTGGTCTCAAAACCAAGTGTCATATTGTACTTTCTGAGACTTTCTCAGAATCTTTGGCAAAGATATGTAAGTGCAAAGAAAGAAATTAATATATTAAACATTAATGATTATTTATTTTCCTGTCCCAATTCTATTAGGCCCATGCGTTCCACAACTCTGTCTCAAGTTTATGTTCATCACCATACCTTGTTGATGCAAAGCCCCAGTTTCTGACTTCTACATGGATAGCATGCTTTCCAGGGGACAATGCGGGCAAAAGGCATCTAATATCTGTGAAGTTCCAGTGACGAACCTGGCAGGGTTTTCCTCCGACATACACCATTATGTTTTGTGTAAATTCATTTCCGAAGTTATAACCCTTAATTGTCAAATTAACATTTCCTATTATTTTAAAAGAAAACAAAAACTTTTACAGAAGGTTTCAACTGATTATCCAGTAATTTATGTATCAAATAAGCAAACTCCATTCTCTTTTCTTTCATTAGCTTTAAGAAATCCTAACTCTATCAGAGGTATGGAGAAACAACAAAAGAGCTGATGGTTGCTATGTGCAGATAAAACTCATGTTTAGTTGTTTTGTAAGAAAAAAAGACAACAAAGTACTTTTTTAAACAAATGATAATTTTCTCCACATTGCACATGTTCAAAGTAAAATGATAAACAAACTAAATAATATTAAAAAAAGAATAAGAAAAACAAACTTGTGACCTGCTTCATTTTAAGAAAACTGTAGGAGAAGCTGTTTTGAAAGAATTTCTGGAAGTGGTTTCTATATATATGTCAAAAGATGATCTTATTAAATGATATCTTACCTAGAATTGCTCGTACTTTTGGATTAAAATCAATTATAACTGGAGTCTGTAAGCAATTATAACTAAAAACATCCTTTGCTGTAGTTTGAAATCCATTGGTAATAACTGAAACATCAACAGTACCCTCAATTCTCTAAAATAAAAGAAAAAAATTAGAAAATACTAAATGTTGAGCAATATATGAAATCCATTGTCTAAAAAGAAATAGAACGAATAAATATAAACTTCTGAAGTTCTTTTATTTAAAAGTCATTAGTCAATCAGTTTTCAGATATTTAAAAAAATGTGGCATAAAATAGAGATTATATTTTTTTAATCCTCAAGATAAAGGTAAATGATATAGCAGTTTTATGATCAGTTTACACGAATCTATATTGTACTTTGAGGGCTTCACATGTGGTTGAGATGCTCTGAACAAGAGCTTCTTTATCTGATTAAGGATAAGATACTAAATAAAAGTTATACCTTTTACTCCTGAAATATATTCAAATGTAATTATTATTCTATCTCATTTGCAAATCACATCATCATATCTTCTTCTATCAAGTTTTAGAATCCAAGACTAAACACTTGGACTTCTTTAAAAAGTCACTGATATAGCATGTATGCAATTCCCAATTAGGAAAACACTCCCCCCATCATCTGGTATTCATTTAATGCACACTGAGCCTCTACCTGAATGCCACAATTGAAACAAAGAAAATTTTAATTTATCATATCCCTCATGTTCTCATCTCCACCATTCAGTCCAGCACACACTTATTTATATTCTACTGATCACAACTATATAATATCCCCATTTACTCTGTTTCATGTTTTTATGTCCATGACTGAGTTCATTATCCTTTCGTACATGATTGGCAAACCAGAGTCTTTGTTTAAATTTAAGGATTAATTTTTAAAATAAAGAATAATTATTGGCCTAACATTTAATATTTCACAAAACGTCACATTTTTGTCAACAAATGGATACTTAAATTTAAAACTATACCTTTTTAAATATTAAAATTTCTATGTTTGTTTTCCTGAAACTTTTAGAATATTTAGTAAGTACTAAATTTCTTTTTTTCATCTGTTTGTTAACTTAGTAAACTTCTATTCATCCTCAAATACTGAGAGGACATTAACTTTTCTATGAAACTGACACCCCCTCTCTACTATATCTTTATTCTGTGAATACTACCATTATTTCCAGTGGAACACATTATTTAATTAATATTGGTTTGTGTGTCTGTCCTTTTTTGTGATTTTTAACATATAGAATGTTGAGATAGTATTTTGTGTTAGGATCTTAGCACAAAGATGTTGAAGAAATAATTCTTACAGAGCAAAGTGGAAATGCTACAATTTTTTGAAAATTATTTGTTTAATCCTCTGCCCAGATGTTCCCTAATTCATAAGATTTTTAGACTTAGGGGAAAAATAATGGAAATTGGGAGCCTTACTTTTGGTGTTCTGCAAGTTATCCTATTCAAATCCCCTTCAATCACACTGCAAGTTTCATTTCCAACTAACACTTTTGAATTTTCACTAAAGCCAAATCCAGTTACAGTCAGTAGAGTACCACCTTTATAAAAAACAAATAAAAGCAAAAAAAGAGAAAAGAACTCAGATTAATGAAAAGAAAAAGAAACGTTGGCAAAATTCATTTCATCATTGGAGAAATATCCAGTTATCTAAGAGATGAACCAACAAATAAACAGGTCAAAGACAGGAATGAAGACTTGTACATTCAACACCATACATCTGAATCTGAGCTCTGAGGCCTGGAACCACAAAAGAATGGGGCTAAAGGATTATGAAATAGCACAGGTTTGCAACCCATATTTGCTTTAGGGCATTATTAGCAGCAATTTTTATTTTACATAGTGCCTAAAGAGAAATTATGCTGTTTCTATTTACTTATTATTCCATGGGTGGGAAATGAAGGTGGATTAAGCCTCTCATCAAATCCTAAGTTTCGATACCTCTAAGTAAAAGGAAATCCAGAAAAAAAAAAAATAAAACACACCTCAATAAAATAAAATATACTAAAAACAAAAAGATCAAAATCAAAGCACAAAACCTAACACTAAGGGTGGCAAAAAACAAACAAAATACAAAGGAAATGAAGCAGGACAAGAAAAATGTGCTATTTTCTCTCCATCCCTTTTGTCAGCCTTCTTTTGCCCCATGTGTTCCCAGAACTTTTTCTGGATCAAGGAGCTCCACTGAGACTATGGTTACAAATGGAGCAGCTGGTAAGCAGAATAATAACTAATAAATCTTATTCTGACATAATTAATGAGCTTGTTATAGAAACATGTAATAATTGATGATATTAATTCAATAACCTAACACGTAAGTATAAGCAGTCACCCTGACTTGTGCTCCATAAGAAACAAAAGAATTAGTCAGCCATTTAATCACTGTGCCTTCTAAAGGAGAGTCTCCTTTGTTCTATGCAGGGGAGCTTTGGTTCCTCCCTTTGCCCTGTACTAAAAATAACACAATAAAATGTGGAAATGTATGAATTTTTCTCTGTGGAGAACTATTAACTATTACCTGCCAGGCTTCCAGAATCAGGCCAGATGTGTGAGATCTGACTCTGGTAAACGAAGTAGAATCCCTCACCCTCTACGTCCTGTGCTAGTCCAACTTCCTCTATGGACACAGCAACTGGTACATGCCCAGCACTTGCATTCAGAATCCGGCACTTGATCTCATTTTCTTGTGATTAAAAAAAGGAAGAAAATGATAAAACAAATAGTTTAATGAGATAAAATTACTGAAAATTTTCATTTGCAAATATTAACATTGGCCTGCATTTCAGATTCTAAGAAATATATTCAAAGAATACTATATGTATACTAATGGGCTAAGGGAAACCATGGAGGGAAAAATCTTTGCAAACTGCCCAGTGGCTATGAATCAGAAATTCCTAGAAAATGGTTAGGTAAGTCAGTAATGAAAACAAAGAACACAATCTTCTGATGCTACTGTGGCCAAAGAAAATTACTCTCATACTTTTAAAAATCAAAATTTTTAATCTCATAATAATCATTTTAAAATTTTTACAACATACTCTAAGTCCAAAATTGAGTAAAATAATAGATGCTATCAATAAAAATAATAAACTAAGTGAAAACAATGTTTTAAACTTTATTTAGGATAATCTATGTGAACTGGTAGTATAGATACAATACTGAGTGTTTGACCTTGAGAACTTACAGAAGATTTAAATTAAAGATAATGGAAATTATTTGGTACATAGATTTACTTACATAAATTCAATCTATTAAAATTATGGAAAACACCTATGATTTGGAAAGGCAACTTTTGGATAAATAGATAATTATGGACCTCCTAATTTCAAAAGGTAGACAGTGTGAATGACCTATAAATTCTGCATCATTGAAGAGAGGTCTGTTGGAGTAGAAGTCAGAGAAGATGGCCACATCTTCTTGCAATATTGTCAAAACATGGGCAGGGAAGACCAGGAGACGCTTGAATAGAACTCTGAACATTTTGCTTTCCCAGATACAAAAATTCAAGAAAGATTTTATGTAACCACTTTGTGAAGGAAAAAAGAGAGAAAGAAAACAAAAATTAGTTTTTATGAGATAAAGACATTGTGTATCAATGAAATAATTTGTGTTCATAATCAAAGACAAAAAAGGTAAGGCATTATCTATAACAGGTTGTCAATTTCATGATTCCATAGGATACACTATAGGATAATCATATTTGTAAAACTGCTCTTTGATTTTCAGGGAACAAGCAGACTTCATAGTTGTTAAAAAGAACCTACCATTCACAGAAAGAAGAGAGCAACCAGTTGATCCAACTGAGACTGATACTGCTGATCTATTAGAAAATCCAGAGCCTGCTACGGTTAGAATTGTGTTTTGAAGATAGGATCCTGAAAGTGATTAAGTTTAAATAATAATATTAAAATGATAATTTAAAAAATTTCTTGTGATGAAAACATATTTCTCAGAGGAAAAAAAAGACTTGTAAAAGATATAAACAACAGGCCTATAAATAAGCAGGGGTAAAAAGATTTATTTGATAATGGTATTTTTTCATTGAATTACTCTATATTGCTTTATATTTTGACTCTGTGTTATCAGAGAGTGGGAAGAATTGTCTGACTGGAGGTATGGAATGAGAAAGAAATTAAGCAGACATCTATAGAGTAACAGTATATGACAGACTTGCCATCACAATTCATGAAGAAATAAACTGTACAATAAGTGGTGTAGACACTTCCCATTTAAAAAAGAAAATAAGATTCCAGTCTAGAGTGACATATGACCTAAAGTGCCTGGGATGGTCCTTGCTTACACCTTCTGCCCTAGCATCTTAATGTTTTCACATTCACTCTAAAAAGGATCCAGGTTTGATTGACAAATGACACATATAATCACCTTGTTTACATATCACTACACATAATATAGATTTTACATGGGTTAAATAGTGAATAATGAAAAACAAACTAAAAAAAATTTAGAAGTAAATATAATCAAATACCTTGAGATAGAGATGGATATCTTAAATAAGATGCAAAAAGCTATGGTTAACCATATAAGCAAAGATATCTAAATTAGAATAAATCAATGATTTAGATGTTTCATGAATAAGATATTAAATGAGAACACAAATGATATATTTGTAGAAAACATGTGCAAAGAATTGGTGAATGTAATATATAATAAATAGCTACAAGTTAATTGAAAAAGATAATCCAATAAAAAAGAGATTAAGGATATAAACAGAAGAAGAAATAATCTGAATGCCCAAGAAACATGTGAGAAGATGACTGTGTATATTGCTAATCAGGGAACAGATGGATTAAAACAATGACTACTTTTACCCAGGAGATTAGCCAAAATTTTGGCAAGGACAGTAAACTTTGGAGAACAATTTGGTCATCTAGCAAGCTGAACATGCAAATACTCAATTACTATCCAGCAAGTCCATGTCTGGACATTTCTAGCACATGTACAAAAGAAAGTTTGTACAAGGAAGCTCAATATAGTTCTCTTTGTAAAATAAAAAATTGTAGACAATCTAATTGTCTACCAACAGAGAAATAAATTGGTATATTTATGAAGTACTTAAAAGTGATAGGTTAGATGTACATACAACCACATAAAATATGTCAAAAATGAGTCGAGTGACAAAAATAAGATGCAAGGTGATATTTACATTGCAATATTTCATCCACAAATTTTAGAAAATGACAAAATCACCATATCTGTGTTATTACATGCAAAAGGTATTAAATAAAGATGATAAGGGAATATTACTTATTGCAATTGCCTCTGGTGAGTTCGGTGAGAAACTAGGACTAGGGACAGTGTTCAAAGAAGCCTTTAGCTTTCGTAATATAGCCTTTCTTAGACTGGTGACCAGCAGCACATAACACAGAATGGGAGCAGCCGTTAATTTTCAGTGAAAATGATTTTTATAGCATTCTTTATACTTTTCATTATTTTAAAATTTATCATAAGGTAACAAAGGGCAATTCAAGTTGTTAATTATTTTAAGTAAGGAATAATCATCAGAAGTGCATATAAATGTGGTAGTTCAAAACAAAATGCAAAGATAGATGAAAAAATAAAGATACAAAGGACTATGATCAACTGCTCATCAAATTCCTATTCTTGATCATTTTGACACTATGTAACATAAATAATCTAAAAGTCAGCATTATTACTCTAAAAAATTCTAAAGAATATATTTTTTCAACTTAAAGGTACACTAATTTAAAATACCAATGCTTTTTGAGTGGCCCAATATACAGTTAGGTGAAGTTTCCTACTAGTCATCAAGACTAAATATATGATTATAGTATATGAGCTTACATTTCTGATTGCAAAAAGCCTGTGTTTACAATCCTCATTTCTGTTGTTTCTGTCAATCCTCAGGAGCTCAGATACAGTTTAATCATATTTTTTGAAGCAATTACATGATGTGAAGAAATGGTATAATCTGTCCCTAGACTGAACTCTTGAAAATAATTTTCCTCTCTTATTCTCAAATCTAGTACCCAACGATTAAACAGTAGCTATTTTATTACCAGTCATTTTACACTAAATCTCTTAGAAGTACTCTGAAATAATTAACGATTTGGTTAACACTCTAGCTCGACAAGTTGAACGAAAATACCTCAATGTCAGAGTGAAATTTATAAATCAATTTAAACTAGTCAAAGGAGAATAGAGGATTAGTGCTTCCTGCACTTCAACAGCTATCCTTCAGTTTCAAAGGCATTGTTTTATTCAAAATAAAGTAAATTATTCATGCTGTTAATGTAACTTTCTTCTCTAGTAGTTTGTTTCTTTTTCACTATCCAGATCAGTCTACTTGTCTTAGTTGGTGACACCAGTATAAATATATTTTTAAAAGCATTATCAGTTTACATTTTGCTAGTTTTCTTCCCCTTCATACTCTTAAAAGGTGGAAGGTTACCTTGAGAAGGGCTCGTGGCCAAGACTAGGGGAGTACTCTTGGGATCCCATGTAAACCCACAGTCACCTGAACAATTAGCTGGAATTCCATTGACGAAGACTTCAACCTTCAAGTACAGAAACATGCAGTTAGTGAACATGGGTAAGGAAGTAGCCCGGGTCAGTAGAATATGTGTTGGATTTAGAACAAATGGAATTTCATTTGTCTCATTTTAGTGTATATATATTTTCTACTTTGACATTTTATTCATTTATTTAGCAATTGTGTCCTCTGTGTATTTGGTACCACTGTAAATGTTAGTAATATTGGAAATACTAAACAAAATAAGTGACATTCCTGTTGTCATCCAACTTACATTCTAACAGGGTTGGGATAGAGAGTACCTCAAACTGTAAATGAAAAGAAAAAGAGAATGAATACTATACCAGAAATTAATTAGTACTTGGAAGAAAAACAGAGGATGTTCTTGGGAAAGTCACCTAATGCCTTTAATTTCTTCCTTATTAAAATGACAGTATTAGTAATTACTTCACAGAGCTACCGTAAGGATTAAATGAAAGAATGCATTTTCTGATTCTGGCAGTGGTAGATTTAAAAAGAAAAATACATTATTTTATCACAACGATGATAATTTCACCAAAAGATAAAGAATAATTTATTGAGTTGATCAAATGTTCACACAAATATTTACATGAAGATAGAGAAGGCCTCTTCCGTTTCACCAGGTCTTGCTTATTTATTTATTTTATTTATTGCTTATTTATTTATTTTAAAGGACAGTAAGAGAGAGAGAGAGAAAGAGACACAGAATCAATTTTTATTGAGTTTTTCACATTGCTTTCATTGCTCTGACACTTAGTTGTGTACGTGGGTGCTGGGGTTTGAACCCATGTACTTGCACATGCTAGGCAAATGCAGTAACAGCCGAGACACCACTTCAGCCCTTTGGCTTTACATTTAAAATCATGCCAAATGTTATGAGAACATTTTCAAAAATACCTGTGGCTGCTGACTGGGTGTTCGAAGGAGGTCTCCCAGTATGCGTCGTCTGAGTAAGCCACCTTCCTTTACCTTTGTGACTGTCACATTAGCCTTTTCTCCAGTGATGTTGGAATCATTAATCTATTTTTACAGAAATGATTTTACTAGAATGGATATGGTAAATGTGACTACACAAATTTTTCTTTTCAAATCTAAGTAATTAATTCCAAAGGATATAAAAAACATAATTCAAAATCATTTTAGTGACTTTTTATAAAGAAAATGAGCCTTTTCAGAAAGATAATTTTACTCAAAGAGAAAATGCTAAAACCAATATCATAATACATTGTTCTAGTTAAAACATAAATTAAATGACTAAAAATCACTTGAATTTTTAGAATTAATATCTAAAATTAATTTACTGAATTTGGTTTTCTAAAAATGTTATGAGTTTTTTCTAAATATAATCACTTTGATATGGTTCAAAAACTGAAAAATTAAGTCTTCTTTCCCCCTGAGAGTCAAATTTCCCCATTAGCATATTTCACCTCTGACTACCCTGGTTTTTATCCACTCTGGATGTACATTTCCTTCCAATGGTAAAAATGGACCCAAATCAAGTCAGTATGTACAATTTGGTCATTCAAAAATCTCTGCCAATATGACAGTGTTCTGATGTATACAAGGGCTAGCAAAGTGCTTGGCCATGCATGTGCCAAAGTGATCAGAAACAGAACTGATGAATAAGCAGAGAAGACTTGTCAGAAAAAAAGAGAAGATCGTGGGTGCCTGGCACCAGCAGCGATAATAAGGAGACCATTCACTGGAGCTCTGGCAGGAATGGAATTTTCTAATTCTAGTTCCAGATCATGTGTTCTCCTTAAATAACTCCCACATCTTTATGACTGTTACTATTTTATACATCCAAACAGACTGGTGTTCTATGTTTGCATATTTTTTTGCTTCCTATTTCCCTTCTTCCTATCCCTGATGGGGAAAAAAAAAAGGTTTGATAACTAGAGTTCTGCTTTTTTTTTTCTTCACCTTAAGTCATGGGTATCTCTCCAGGTAAATACATGTGTGTCTACACATGGTCACGTAGTATTCGTGTGAAGATTATGTCATTCAAGTAACCATTCTCCCATTGATTGCACAAGTCTCCAGTTTTTTACTGTTATAAATAATGCTTCAGTGACTATCTTGTGCCTGTATCATTTCACAGTTGTATTATTATTTCAGTAGGATGGAGTTAGATAAATGAGATTGCTGAATCATTAGGTATCTAGATCCAGATACTCTTCAATTATCTTCCCCCCAAAGCTGTACTAATTTATATTCACACCACAGTGCTTGGGAGAGACTCTTTCTTCTCCCACTCATCATCACTAGAAAGTACCATCTTTTTAGTGTTGGGCATTCTGAGCCCTAGTCACTTCTAGACACATGATCTAGGCCTGAATCTTCTCCTCTACCCCTTTAATACTAAGCAAAGACAACTATGAGAGTTTAAGGCATGACTTTCTCATAAGCTTAAAAAGGTCATATTTGAAACTACAAAAGTACCAAGGTCTTAAATTACAGCTGTGAATGGGAGAATTATTGACAGTGAAGCTGATTCTCCTAACCTGCCCACCCCTTAAAATACACCCAGATTCAGTTCTGAGACTGGCCCTGCAGATACTCCTTTTGTCCCTGTCAAAGATCTTCAAACTTACACATTCCTGAACTATCCCCTTCTGGGACTGGGAATAAAGTATTAACAGTTATGCGTCACGAGAGTTTTCCTACTCTGCTTCATGGAAAACAATCTGCCAGTCAAATGCCTTCAAAATATTCTTAAAATATACAAAAGTCTTCAGTTCTTTTTAGAATGAGGAAGATGCAAATAAGCAAACGACACATGGATGAAAACAAGACAAGCCAAATGAGGGAACCTGGAGAAGACTCTGCCTTCCACACACGCTTCTCCACTCGATGCTCCAGGAGGATCCAGCACACGTGCCCTCTCGGGTAACTGTGACTCGCCCCACTTCCTCCAGGCTCTGGAGAGCAAACTGCAAGTCTGCAGCTGACACAGCAGCAGGGATGCCTGCACTCAGAGGGTGGAAAACAGCAGGAGTCAAACTCACAAAGTGTATTTCATCTTTAAAATACAAGAAATGTGCGTGTGTACTGCCACTTGTAAACCACACACCCTCCTCCATTAAAGGTGAAAGTGAAATGTGTACCTTACTTGTGCCATGAACATATATATAACAAAAAGTACAGAAATAATGTACCTCAACTCAAATACTTTTATTTTTAACATCAATTCCCTGTAGAGATTACCTATAAGTCTCCTGAGTGTGGTCTAGTGAGGCAAAGAAGAAAACATGAAAATGTCATTTTTGGGGAGTAATTATGTAGAGAAATACTATTGGAGGGAATCGGTGGCTCAGTGGTTATGTTGCTTGCCTGGCATGTGCGAGGACCCAGGTTCAAACCCCAGCACCACATACACAACGAAGTGTTGGAGCAACGAAAGTCACATGAAAAACTAAATAAAACTGATTCTTTCTCTTTCTTTAAAAGAAAAAGGGACAGTGAGACAGAGAGGAAGAGAGAAATAATTTTTTATTTATTTTTTAGTTTTTCATGTAGCTTCCCTTGCTCTGAGACTTCGTTTTGTACAAAGGGGTTTGAACTTGCATACTTGCGCATATAAGGTAAGCACCATAACTACCGAGTCACCGCTCCAACCCCCACTTCTTTAAAAAATAATTAGAAAGAAGTACACCAAAATGATTACTTTGATTGTCTAGGTCAGCATTATCTAATTGATAAACATTATGAACCACATATGTAATATTAAATTTTCTAGTAGAAATTTTTAAGAAACAAGATTAAAATTACTTTGATGCTAAATGTTATATAAAGAAATACATTTAAAACATTATTTCAACAATGTTGAAACAATATTTCAATGTTATTTATTTCACTGTGTGAAGCTTGGAACATTGCAAGTTCTCAGTAGCCACTTGTGGCTAGTGGCTGTCTCACTGGAAAGCACAGGTGATGATTCAATTAAAGTCAACTTAAAAAATAATATTCCAATTCTCAATTTTTATGATATTTTAAAATTATCATTATTGTTTCTGGCTACCCTAGCAATGGATATTTTTTAATGTATGTATTATATAGAGATATGACTTATTAAGGTCATCATTTCAATTACCTTCAGAGAAATGGCTGTTAAGAATATATAATATATATTTGCAGACTTCTTCTTATAATACTGTTAAATAAGAATAATCATTGCAGGGCTGGGGCAGTGGCTCAGTGGTTATGGCACTTGCCCAGTATGCACGGGTATGGGAGTTCAAACCCCAGCACCACAAACACAAGGAAATCTCAGAGCAACAGAAGCCATGTGAAAAACTGAATAAAATTCTCTCTCTCTCTTAATGTCCCTCTCTCTTAAAAAAAGAATAATCATTAATAATCATTGCAAATAGCATTGGCTTTAGATGAGTGATATCTTTTCTAACCTAATAAATGAATTTTAAATAAAAACATTATGATTGACTATCAGTTGACAAATAAAATGTGTATGTATACACTCATATTCATGCACAACTGTGACAAGATATTTAAATGTAAAAACAAGTTAAATAACATTTAACATTTTGTGGACTATACATATATATGTTTGTATGCCAATGTTCTGAACATTTTCATATACCTTTGAGAATATGTCCATACGCTTGAATGTCAAAACTGCCACTTATAGGTGGAGAAGCTTCTTGAATTCTTTGAACACAAATCTTTGACTTCCCTGGCCAATTATTTCCTCTGTAAACAGACTCATTCTCTGTCTCATTTGTGATTACCTAATTTCCAAACAAATACTGTTAAAATGATTAAACCTAACAATGGTTAGCACAATTTCAATTTCACCCTGGTAAAGTCCTGTGACATGGCATAAGTGAGTTTCAAGTATTCAGGATGCTTTAGTACATTAAGTAAGGAGAGTCACATAAATCAACACAGGCTGTGCACACATAGCTGTAATAATGAGGCCAAAGTCAACTCAGTCATTTGTATAGCAATCAGCTGGAACCATAGTAATACCTCATTAATTCACAACGTACCCTCCATCACTTAAGGAACAAATATTTATTGAGCAGACACTCTTTACAATGCAGAAAGCTCATGACTACTGGAAGCAAAGAAGCTTGAGATGCAATCTTGGCTATTAGAAAACTAAAAGCCATTTTGAAGAAATAGCATGAAGGGATTTAACCAACAACATAAGGAAGAATATGAATAGTAGAGTGCCTGGTCCAGCCTCGCTGAAGACTTTTTAAACACTGAGTGCCAATCTATTCACAAAAACAACATATACTACAGAAATTCTTAGACTGTCACCAACTGTAATCCTACAACTTCAGGTTCCTCAAAGTTATCTTTTAATCTTATGGAATTTAAAATGATGCAGAAATGAGTAAACATAAATGCCAGAAGGCATATGCAAGAATGTTTATACCAACTTTACTCATAATGACTCTAAACTGAAAATAATGCAAAAGTCCATCAACAGAGCAGATAGATGATATCTTTATTCCATGGAATAATTCACAACAATGAAAAAGAACTATAGCTAAACACAACAAAACAAATCTCTCTGGGCTGGAGCGGTGGCTCAGCTGTTACGGCGCCTGCCTGGCATGTGTAAGTATGAGAGTTCAAACCCCAGAACCATGTACACAACAAAGTGTCTGAGGAATGAAAGTCACATGAAAAACTAAATAAAAATTGCTTCTCTCTCTCTCTCTCTCTCTGTCCCTACTTTCTTAAAAAAACCCAAAAAACAAAAAAACCAAATCTCTCAATATTTGCTAAAGGAAGCTAGATACAAAAGATGGCATTCTTAGGAGTCCATTGACGTAAAGTTTAAAAACAGGCAAAACTAATTAATGATGGTAAAAGTCAAAATGGTTATCTGGGTATGAGGAGTTTTTAATCTAATGATGAGAAGATAAAAGGACACCTCTCAGGATTTTCAGGGAACCTCTACTGATTTTCTTTAGCTTGATTTGAATGGAGATTAGGAGTATGGTGTATTTATTTTGTAAAAATTCATTGAGTTCTGCAAGTTTCAGAATATATGATCAACACGCCAAAACCAATCACTTTTCTAAGTACAAATAATGAGCATGTGAAAACCAAAATTAGAAATATAAAAAAACCTATAATTGCTTCTTGGAAAAAGAAATACCTATAAATCTAACAAAACATATTCTGGATCTGATCCGAAAATTGAAAAATTCTGATAAAAGTAATCAAAGAAGACCTCTCCTAAATAAACTGATTTTGCTTTTTTTAAATAGCATGTAGGGACCTGAATTAATGGAAAGATGAGTCTGATCAAGGATTAGATGACTCAACATATTAAGGTGCCAATTCTTGTCAAAACAATCTACAGGCTTAATGCAATTATTATCAAAATACTAGCAAGATTTTGTGTAAACATAAACAAGTTTATTTGAAAATATATGAAAAGACACAGTCCCTAGAATAGCTAAATTACTTTTGCACAAGAAGAATAAAGTGATGAGAACTCACACACTTGCCTTGATATTAAGGCTTACTATACATAGCTAATGTGATCAAGACAGTGTGGTATTGGCAGAAGGATCAACATGAAGAAAATGGAATAGAATAGATAACCCAGGAATATAACCACACAAATATGACCAACTTATTCTTCATAAAGGTACAAAGTAATTCAATGGAGCAAATAAATATTTTCAATAAATGGTGCCAAAATAAATACAGTCACAGGTGGAAAAAAAATGAACCTGGTCCTAAAATCATATA
This sequence comes from Aplodontia rufa, assembly GCA_004027875.1. Lineage (NCBI taxonomy): Eukaryota > Metazoa > Chordata > Mammalia > Rodentia > Aplodontiidae > Aplodontia > Aplodontia rufa. The sequence continues at coordinate 14,065 of PVKS010015670.1, read as the reverse complement.
TAAAAATTAAAATGAACCATAGCCTTAAATATAAACTACAAATCTATCAAACATTTAGTAAAATATTTGCACTCACATTGAAGGCATCATTTTAAAAGGAAAAGAATATAAAAATTGTGATTTGAATGCTATAAAAACTAAAAACTTGCACTATGAAAGACCCTAAAGATGAAAAGGTATAGGCTGGGAGAAAACATTTTTTAACCACATATCTGACAAAGGACCTATATTTAGAATGCAAAAAGAGCTTTAAAAATTCAACAATATGAATAAACAATCCAATTAAAAAAACAACAAAAGATAAAAGTGGACATTTCATAGAACATATAAGAGCAATAAATAAGCCCATAAGATGATGTTCATCATTGGCCACTGGGAAACAACTTAAAACCAAAATGATCAATCACTACACGACTTATAAAAATTGCTAAAATGAAAAAACTAGTAATAACACCAAATGCTGACAAATTTACATAGAAGCTGGTTCACTCATACATTGCTGGTGGCTCAAAAGTAGCACAAGAGATGCTTGTAATGGAGCTATTCTAGTGGTGGTCAGATGAATCTACACTTGTGGTAAAATTTTATAAAACTGCGCGCGCACACACACACGCACGCAAATAAACATACATAAAGTTGATAAAATCTGAATAAGGTTGGTTAGTGTACTGTATCAATGTCAATTACCAAGTTGCCATACTATGCTATATTATATATGAAGTTACCATGACTGGGGAATGGATGAAGATTGTAGGAATATTTTTTTATTATTTCTTACAACTGAATATGACTCTAAGATTATCTCAATATTGAAGTTTTTAAAAAAATTAATGGATTTGTATATTAAACATGTGTGCATATTACTGCATTTATCTTTCATTTCAATAATTTTAAAAAGGACACAAAAAATCTCATATTGTCCAATTAAAACTAATAGCTAAAACTAGATGTTACAATCATCAATTATTAGCTTAATGAGGAATCTTTAAAAATTAGACTGTTGGCAGGTGCTTGAGAACACCAAGCCCTGAGTTAGCACGTTTTGCAACAGAACTAAGATTGAAAGATTGGAAAACATTTACAAGACATTTATCTTGAAGCAATTAAGACTAAAATATTGATCCGGGATAGGGTAAAGGCAATTTGGGGGAATACTGAGAGGTTTTCATTATATTTAATCATATAGTTTTTTACTTAACAACTATAAAAAAGTTAAAGTTTTCTGTGGCTATAGAATTTTTTAAACTTTAATCTTGATCTTATGTATACTGTTATTAATTTATTGCAGGAAATAATATTAACTTATGTATTCTTATAAGAAATTAAACTTTAAAATGCTTATCACATTTACAGTATTTAATACTGATCTTATAAATAATTCAAACAGTTCAAAACCTAAAGAAAATGTGTGGTCTCTTCCACAGTAGCACTTAAAGGAAAGTGCTACTTAAATCTAACTAGCTTTGTTTCTTAAGGATACCTACCCCAATTTTCTTTACCCATGAATGTTTCTTGAAGATATTTTCATGCTTAAAGTCAATATTCTTGCTCAAGAAAAACAAGTTTATAAATCATTTATCTTTAAAATAATTCTTTTTGTTAAAAAGATTAAATGTGAATGTCAGCAATTTTCAAAAATTAAAAAAAAATTAACTACATGAAAAGTAATGCTCATTATAAGTTGAAAATAGTAACGTATAAAATTGCAGGCTTACCTGCCCAAAGCTCACAGTCATCATAGGTATATTATGACTGCAATTATATGAAGTCATTGTAATAGAATACTGAATTGTCATAGTTGATCCATTTATTTTGCTCCGATTCACTTGAAAGTGCTTTAAAAATATTCCTTTATTTGCTAATGCTGGAAGTCTTCTCTTTGGCATTTCTAAAGGATGTAAATAAACAGTGAATAGGAGATATGTTGTAGCTTTTAATTTTTGTTTTTATTACCATATTTCATTACATATATGTATGTATGTATGGGTATATATATACACACATACATACATATATATATATACATACATACATATATATATCAGTCAGTCTATTAGCATGGTACATAATGGTAAGACTATTATTTTTATCCAATAGGTGAATTTTAGAAATGGCTCTCCCTCTTGACAGTTGGTTTCTCACAGATAAGATGTTTGCCATTGTGTATTTATTGATAAGCAAAATCTAGGATTATAAAGCTAATTCTTGCTATAATGAGAAAGTATATTTATCACTAAGCAAAATTTAGGAGTCTAATAATAATCTTGCTATGAGAAAGTTTACATTAAAAATGCATTTATCCTTAGAATAAGGATAAAAAACCTTGCCCTATTAATTAAAAATAAAGTTAAATCATAATATTATTTATTTCATTTTATATATTTGGGATGCTAGGGATCAAACCCAGGGCCTTGTGCATATCAGGAAAGCACTCCACCACTGAGCTACACTCTCAGCCCCTAAATCATAATATTATTGAGGTCAAGAATGAATCATGAATATTTAGAGATTAATATTCCTGTCTATACAGAATATATGAATAATATATACAGTAAGATTTAATTGTAAGATTTAGAAGATGACAGTAGATATAAAATGATAGAACATACCATCCAATATTGAGAGTGTAGATGTCTGTCCAATGTACACTACATCCACATAGAAGGAGTGTGATTCTGATGCTTTCTGCAGATTAATCCTTTGAAGAGAAAAATCTGTTCCAGCATATTTGGTTTGTACAAGATCCAGAAGATCTATGCAAGTGTAAGTCCAGCTGAAATGATTAAGTCAGTGTATAGATTAATAAAAATATACTCTGCCAAAGGCACTAATATTTTTAAAGAGTAAAAATTTTAAAGAGTAAATGCCCCTCCACCAAGCTAGTCATCGAAAGTACTCATCAGCAGAAAAAGGTAGCCATAACTAGGGATATCAGGCATAAACTTACAAGGGTGGTACAATATTTGATGTTTCAAACAAACAGATTTTCCTTTACTTGTAGCCTTGGTAGTAGTTGCAGGAATATAAAATAACATTTTGCAACAGTAGGTAAAGGGTACTCTTTGGTATAAATAAAAAATAAGACACAGAATAGAATCAACTATTTTAGTTAAAAATGTCAGAACTGTAAACTTGGTCCATTGCTAAGAAGCAAAACAGAAACTGGACAGCACTTCCAGAAGAGCTCATTGGAGTAGCCTTGTCCAGCATTGGAAGTGACAAAAAGGTGCTCAGTAATTCTGAGGTATAAATGGATTCACAGTATCTTTTAAATGTATAAGATAGAAGCAGGTTTTCATTAAATACTAATTGCACTGGAATGTCATAAATTGCAATGAAAGTTTGTTACTAAGGGATAAACACTGCATCCAAATAATTAAATAGAGTTCAACAATAATCTTTGCATTAGTTATCACTGTCATTATTAACTGACTTGTTTATTAACTGCTTTGCTTGGGTACCTTCTATTCTCATCTTTTTTTGTGGTTCATAAACTTAGGAGACCCACCTCTAGTGCATCAAAACAAACTGTACAAACAAGTTTTAGAAAATTATGTACATATATATATATATATGTATCTATATTAAATTATAGTGCTCTTTAAATTTAAGAAATGTACTGCTGTGATTTGAATATGAAAGTCCCCCAAAGGCTCATGATGAAGACTTGGTCCCTAGTGCAGCACTTTTCAGAGGTGGAGCTTTGGGGAAAAGATCAGATTATGAGGGCTCTGATCTCATCAATGGGTTAATTCACAGAGAGATTCATAGCTGAATGGATTATTGGGAGGTAGTGGGATTATAGGGAGTGTGACCTAATTGAGGGAGTGGGTCCTTGGGGTCATGGCCTTGAGGAATATATCTTATCCCCCTCGCCCTTCTCTCTTTCTCCTACCTGGCAGCCTTGAGCTGGGCAGCTTTCCTCTGCCACACCCTTCTGCCAGGATGCTCTACTTCATCTCATGCCAAAGCAACAGAGCCAGTGACTACAGACTCAAACCTCTGAAACCATAAGCCAAAACAAATCTCTCCTCCTCTAACTCATTTTTTTTTCAGGCGTTTTGTCATAATGACTCAAAGCAGACTAACACAAATGCTTAGGGCTTCTAAGAATTCTACAACTAATTTTAGAATTCTGAAGTTTTAAAATTAAGTACTTAGAAAATATGATACACAGAACAGGATCCTTTATAAGAGAAAAAGATTGCAAAGGATATTAAAACATATGTGAATGCATACTGTGCCTGCGTGGCTTCTTTTAAAATAAAGTTAGCTTACATTCTGAATTTTTTTGAAACTTGATTTACAACAGCAAAAATCATGTTTTTTGGAAAGTTACAGAATGATTCTTGGGAAAATGATACTTTTAGCACTAATAATGTGCTGAAAACAAAACCTAACACTAATACACTTGTTCTAGGTGGGCTGTCTGACCTACATACAAACAGATCTAGAAATACCCACCAAGTGCAGGAGAAGTTTAGCTTTGACTGGTAATAGCTTTAATGGCAGAACTCTACACTTTTCAAAAATCACTTTATTGTTTAAAGAATTGTGACACTTAGGGAAAAGAAAACTCAGTGGTTCAATCAAATGTAGTACATTTTCAAAGGATTGCAGAGAGGATAAATTATAAGCTAAAAGGAGAGATTTATTCCATGTTGCACATGATAGCCTGCCTAATAGGGAAGAATAAGATCTGTAAAATCTTTCAAAATCTTACTGAAAGGGAGAGGTAAAATGTATATTGGTGGTGAGCATCAAACCTAAAATATGATTCCATTGTTCAATAAAAGCATGCAGGTGGGCATGGTGGTGCACATCTGTAATCCCAGCAAATCAGGAGGCTGAGGCAGGAGGATCATGAGTTCAAAGCCAGCCTCAGCAACTTAACAAGGCTTTAAGCAGTGTAGCAAGACCCTGTCTCAAAAGAAAAAGTAAAAAGGGCGGGAGAAATTGCTCAGTGGTTAAGTGTCCCTGAATTCAATCCTCGGCACTTAAAAAAAAAAAATCAGTGAAGAAGAAAGCAGAAGCATGCAAGCACGCAGAGGATTGTAGCAGAACATGTCTTCAGTTGTCCCTTCAAGAGGACTTCTGTTGCCTTGGATGCTGGGGGACGCACGGAGGTGGGAAGGGAATAGGAAGGATATCGAGGAGATCAGAGGGAGGTAGTATGGGGGAATCTAATCAGAGGGGAACCTCCGACTTCCATAAGAAGTCCAGTTAACTTGAGGTTTAAGTAGGGGGAAATCTGGAACCATGGGGAAGCCCAGGGGGGGAACCATGGAATGGCATCAGCCCTGGCTTGTTCTGTCATTATACTTTTGTTCTTGATTGTTTGACGATGAATCCCTCCTAATTGTAAGACCATGTTTAATGAATAAAAAAGAGACTTCTGCTTCATAATGATCTAACACGGGATTTCTATGATCTGAAGCACATTAGTTATGAGCGGTATTATACAATGTTCTGTTTGTGGACCTTCAATGTTCCTTGCCAGCTAACAAGGGTAGGTTCATCAACAGCTCTGGAATTGCTTCTCAGTGACTACTACCAGAGGGCAGTTGCGGTCTCTTCTGAGTCCTCAATTAACCTGTGAAAATGTACAAGTATTCTCTTTCATTTCATGCAATCCAGGAACTAATTTGGTCCTTGTCTATATAGTGGATTAAGCTGTGTAGTGGTCTCAAAGACAAGTAGTTGTGCATGGAGTGATCAAAACCTTTTTCAATACTAGTCTCTCTCTCTCTCCACCTCCTTCAACTTCTATGGAAACCAAAGGTAGGAAAAATATTTTAAAAGTGCCAAAAGCACACATAAGGGACACAGGCTGTTTAATCAGAGGCAATATGGGAACTAAATCTGAATATCTTACAAAGGACCTTTCTTACACATTTGTTCAAAAAGATGTTCTTTTTTTGTTGCTGGGTGTGGGACTAAATGTGTGTGCTTATTTTAAGTGTTTGGGAGAAAACACAACCCAAGTGTGTCCTGCACCTTTCTCGGTAAACAGCTTCCTGTAGCTCTGTGCAGACACTGTCCATAGCACAGAAAGAGCTTGTGCTGGGCTCTCTCCTCTTGGACAAACTCTCCCACTTCAAGTTCTACCGAACTACAATATCTGGTGAACTTTCAGTTTTTGTGTAACAAATATGTTTCTTTCTTTACACCCTATGGGACCATGTATAGATCTTCTCTTGTGGCAAGATAAAAGTCATCTTTTTAATGTCTAGTTCAAGAATCTAAGGAATATTAGTGTTAGGATTTGTGCACCTCCTAAATAATTCTTTGAAATGCTTAATGTACTTATGAAAGACATTTTCTATCAGATGGACTTGATACCTAAATTTAAACTAAGGTTTCTGTCTTCATGGCTAAAGAGATTCAGACAACTCTATTTAAACTTTTTCCATAATTGCTTTTAGTTTATACATTGATTGAGTTTTTTGAAGGGCAATAGGTCCACACACTCAGGGTATGGTGCCAGTGACCTGTATATCAAACAAGATGTTTTATTTGAAAATGAAAACTAAAACACCATGACTTCTCTTCTTTCCTTATCATGAAGTCATTGCATTTCCATAGGGAGGATAGCTAGAAGTTGGCAGCACTTCTTAAAAAATTATAGGCTTGGGGCTGGAGTGGTGACTCAGCGGTTACGGTGTTGCCCTGGCATGTGTGAGTACGCGAGTTCAAACCCCAGTCCCACATACACAACAAAGTGTCTGAGGAATGAACAACTAAATAAAAATTGCTTCTCTCTTTCTCTCTCACTGTCCCTTCTTAAAAAAAAAATAGGCTTTTTAAGTTGGACTGGGGCACAGGCTGTATCTAAGGGCATCTGTGTCTAGTCTTGTTGGCTCTGACTGGCTCTGATGTGACCCTGCCCACTTGCCTCATCTCATTCCTGTGAATGCATCTTGCTTCCTCCTGATGCAGCCCAGAGACCTAACACCATTGCAGCACTCCAGGGCCCCATTCCCAGTTCATGGATGATCCATCTAAAATGGTTTTTAAAATCTTTAACAAATAAGGTTCTCCTTCCAGTCCACTATATTTCATGGAATTTTCATGTATACTCATTTCTACTGATGTAAATGGAAAGCTGGTTACTATATTTTGAAAATAGTGTTAGGTTGATGTAGAAAACAGGATACTTGAAATTGTAGAGATGGCCAGCAGCGTCTTCATCTAGGATCTTCACCCAGAAATGAAATTTCTCCATCGTAGCTGTATTTTATTTCCTTCCATCTAATTATTCTACTCTTATCATTTTGACTTTAAAAATATTTTCATCTTTTTGTTTTGGTTATAGTTAGCATTTGGTTCTGTTTACAACTTCAGGTCATTTTCTTTTCCCCTGTCTGGTATGAGAAGGCACTGGTTCTGCCTCACGCTTGTTCCACACCTGGCAGTTCTGAGTTACCAGAGACCTATGCTTAGGATGAGAATAGAATAGTGTTCTCCATATATCACAAAAAATAGAAACTTAAATGGCATACATTAAAGAATGATACAAACTGTACAGATCTACACAAAATGGAGACGATTTTGATATACCTATTGCAAAAAAAGAAATCTTTTCAAGATATGGAAATCATATAATGGTTACGTTTTTTAAGAGAGAAGGACAGTGTTTGGGGGGAAAGAATCAATTTTCTTTAGTTTTTCATGTGGCTTTCATTGTTCTGACTCTTGGTTGTATACCTGGTGCTAGGGTTTGAATCTGCATCCTCATGCGTGCCAGGCAAGTGCTACATAACCACTGAGAAACTGTTCCAGCCTGAATGGTTACTTTTGTGACATAAATTTTATGTGAAAGAAGCAATTTTTAAAGTTGTGAAGAAGAAATGTTTTATGTCTTTATCAGAATGATAGCTACATCAATGTATACATTTGTTAAAACTCACTGAACTGTGCACTTTCTAAGAGTGAATATAACTTTATATAAATTTTACTTCAATCAATACGACTAAAATTTAGTGCATGTGTCTTTGTTGTTATTATCTATCATAAATGGAATTTTGCATATATTACATATAAAAATGCAGTCAGGATTTACATTAATTTCAGAAGCTATAACAATTTTTAAAAGCCAAAAGCATAATAATACAGAACTAAATTGTGCTTGAATTTATTACACTTGTGGTAATTGAAAAGCATTGTCTAGGCTCATTCAGATGCATCCTTTATATTTTATTTGCATTTCTACATGTTTACCTTTTGGCAAAGCAAGGATTATTTCAAACTTTATTTTCTCCCTTTATCCTGATATATTCATCAAGACATTTAATTTTCTTTACCATATAGCACTTGCCCCCCCACCCAGTGATAGGAACCCAATAACGAAATTGTGAAAAGCTGATCTCTTTCTACCTTCTTTCAGTAGCTAAGAACATTATGAGATTTAACAATATATAATTTAAATTTCAGAGTTATCATTGTATGTTTTTGGAGATTGATTCCGTGATGGTTTAGCACTGAGTGGCATCCTCAGTCCTTTTTTTTTTTTTTTTTTTTTTAATTTTGAGACAGTAATTCACTAATTTGCTGAGGCTGCCATGGAACTTGAAATCCTCCTGCCTTATCCTAGAGTTGTTAAGATCACAGGCATGTGCCACTATGCCCTGCTTTGTTTTGTTTTTCAAATGATCACACATTATGCTGACACCAGACCATTTTCATAATCTATACATTTCTCTCTGACATACCTATTTCTATTAGGAAGCATGGTGTACAGATGAGAAATATATTTAGTTAGATCCATGTGCACATGATTCCCTCTCCAAACCAAACCAAACAAAACAAGAAGGAAGTTTATAGTTTATATACTATAACTTAAGTTTTCAAATTCATGGTGTAACTTACTTGTTTCCATAAGCAAAGTTATACGTAAATTGTATATCAGCACTTCTAGTAATCTTGCCATTATCTTGGTACTGGAATTTTAGACCAATATAATTTTCCAAGAATCCTTTGTATGCTAAACATAGCTATATAAAAATATGGAAAAAAGTTAGTAATAATATCTTACCATTAAATTGTTTTGTAACAATTCAAATTAACTCACTTCAATGAAATAAATATTTATTTAGCCTTTTCCATATGCATTATACCAGAATATAAAGGAATGATTAATTTCAGCAAACAAGTTGTAGGAAAAGAATTGGGGATGATTTTATAAACAAGGAAATGGAGGTAAAGTGACTTAACAATTAACACTTAATTTTTCATTGTTTTCTTACATATAATTTCCTTTATAAATGGAAACTCTTCACTCTCTATGGAGATGAGCTATCTGCTGACTCTAACTAAACTGTTCACTAAACTTAAAAGTTCATAGCATGTAGACAGAGAAGAGAGGTAAACATTCAGGAAGAATAATCAGAATGTGAATGCATTTGAATATTTACAGATAGAGATGAATGTAAAATAGGAATTAAAAATCTATTACAATGGTCCCAAACTCCTTAAGCATGCCAAGTATTTTAAGAACTTAGAACATGGTACATGTGCCACATTTGAGAATTTTAAAACAAGAGAAAGCATAAAACTACTGTTTCTAGTCTTAAAATCCCCATACTAAAACAGCCATCTCCTTAGCTCATGATTTTCTTCATATTTCCCCAACGAAATACTCAAGATCAGCATATAATGCTTATCCATTTTCTTTCTTCTTAATTCATGAAGAAAAACAGAGGAGGTTATATATTTTCATTGCTTTAGTATTCAAACTTCTATGCAAATCATGTCTTCTAAGATTATGAGATAAAGCAGAATACACAATACATGGTGAGATATATATATATATATATACACACGTATTATATATATATACACGTATTATATATATATATATACACACACGTATTATATATATATATATACACACATATATATATATATATATACACACACGTATTATATATATATATATATACACACGTATTATATATATATATATATATATATATATATATATATATATATTAGAATCATAAGAGGAATCACTAAAGCACCCAGAATGTGGACCATAATGCTTGTTCAATGTGACATGATTTCACATGACAAGTACTTTTCCTTGTCCTAAAATTGCATGAAATTTTATTACCAAGGTATTTTCCAGATTCAATTAGCATATCACTTTGTTGAGCATACCTGATTATAAGGGAATAAAAAAATGTCTCCATATGGTAATCTGTTCAGTTTAACATCTGTCGAGTCAAAAAGAACAGCTGGGTTTTTCAGGGAATAACGACCACAGTAAGCGTCCGTTTCAGCTGTCTTCTGCCCTCTATTAATATGATCCTACAGAAATAACATTCCAAATGAAAACATGATTTATTGTCTTGCTTTTCTCCCAACATCCCCAAACAATTGTTCAGTTCAACACTGTTTCCCAAACAACTCTAACTTACAATGTTCTCTCCCTTCCCTGAAGTTCTAAAGCTCCCCTTCTGATTCATAACCATTTAATCATTTGTACCCATATTTGATTATTTCCCAAGTCCTATTTTTCTTATATTATGAACTGGTGAAGGATATTTAATAATTCCTTCTATGAATGCTTATTCAGTGTTTACCGTATGTCAGGTTTTTGCTGTTTTTTTTGTTTAATCTTCAGAATTCAAGTGATAAAGAACAGTATCACTACATATACGTGCTACCAATTTAGAACAAAGGAATCAAAGACTATACAATTAAGACTGAGGAGAGGCATCAGGCCCACATTAAAAAGACCAAGAAAAATGTCTCAGGGGAAGTAACAAAGGAGTTGAATCTTTAAGGATAAACAGGAGTTGTTCAAATATACAAAAAGAGCCAGGGGGCTTCAGAGGGTTTGTAAGCTATGCACAAAAGCAGAAACAGAGAAGTAAGAAAGCTTAGTGTGGGGAAATGTAAATAGATAAGGTTGGGTAGAGCAAAGAAATGAGGGTTGGGATGGTGATGGGAGATACAGTAGGAAATTAGAATATCAATTACTTGTGCAGTCCTCATGGCCACTACTACCACATTCAGATACACATGTATTTATTAGTTCCATTTAAGGTTGTCTATTAAATGGAAAGGCTTTCCTACTTTTTCTTACTAATAAACCTGCTCTCGGGGCTGGAACGGTGGCTCAGTGGTTCTGGAGCTTGCCTGACATGTGTGGGGATGCAGGTTCGAACCCCAGTACCACATACAAGAGCCTTGGAACAACGAAAGCCACATTGAAAACTTAAAAAAGTTGATTCTTTCTCTCTCTCTCTCTCACTGTCCCTCTCTCTTTAAAAACAAATAACCTGCTCTTGCAAAGTAGTATATTATGTATTTTTTAAGAGAGTGGGATGGTGAGAGTGAGAGAGAGAGAGAGCGAGATAGATATTCCATTTTTATTGAGTTTTTAACATGGCTTTGGTTGCTCTGACACTTAATTGTGTACGTGGGTGCTGGGGTTTGAACCTGTGTACTTGTGCATGCCAGGCAAGTGCCATAACTGCAGAGCCACCACTCCAGCCCCATATTATGTATTTTTAAGGGTTCATAGTTACTTCTAGAGTGTTATAAATTCAATAGTTATACTATATATTTCTTATTCTTTAAATATTTACTTGAAACTACTGTATATCTATCCGGCTTCACTGATTTTGCCCACTTTCTGTTGACCAAGTAAATTCACATGTGGTAGAAATGTAACTTTCACAAATATTTTATAGTGTGAGAAGAAGCTAGAACAGGCCTTGCCAATAAATCTATAACAACATTGTTTTTACAATTTGACTTTGAATAATAAGGGAAGTAATACTTGTTGAAAAATAAAAAAAATTCCAAACATTTATATGAATTCTTATTTGGTCATTTTCAAAATTCATTAAACATTCCATACCAGGTCAAAATCAGTTTCATAGTCTCTGAAGTATTTCACAACAAATCCTTCTTCAAAATGTGCAATCTGTGGTGGACATTTAGTGCTAACCATTTCTTCCACTGCTACCTGAAACTAAATTAACCATATAAGCTATAATAACTTATTTTTCATGAAGAATTAAAACATTAGTGACTCTACTATTAACTCTATTAGTTCTAAGAGAATATTTTCATTATTGCCATGTTAGATATAATTATGAGATAATTATCTAAATAATGTTAACTTTATCATTTTAGTATCCAATGATTTTTCAAGTTTTATTTTAGAATAAAATAGTTCAATCCAATTGGCTATTATCGATAGAACATGCTAGTCAGTAGCATTTTAAAGACAGCAAGGAAGAAAACCTAAATCAATACTCCATTAAATAGATTCCAAATAAAATACTTTCCCAACTATTTCAATATTAACTAAAAAGAAAATATATGTACTCCAAAGCAACCTATTTTTCAGATGTACTATAGCTAGTATTTATGATTATCTAATATAATACTACTATAAAGGTACTTAGTCAGGAGTCCCCTATTATTTCTACATCTATTTCTCTGGCAAAGCACCAAAATAATTGTGGTTTAGAATTAAGGGATCAAAGGCTGGGGGTATAGCTCAGCGGTAGAACACTTGCCTTCTGTGAGCAGGGCGCTGGGTTTGATGCCCAGCATTTTGAGATAATGTATAATATTTAATTATCAAAAAAAAAAGATTGAAACATATTGTGCAGGTAGTTATAAAAATACAGTTACAATAGCATTCTTTCTCTAAGAAAATCAGTTCCACATGCAGACATATGAAGTCCTATTGACATAGACCCAAGAGCTTCTTTTCCTTCCCCCTATCTTTGCATTGTCTGCTTCCTTCTCTCCTCACTTTGGGTTGACTCCAACCCACCATTGTCTTATTACTGTTCCTTAAAGTATTATTATTATTTAGAAAAAGGGAGAAGTAAGACAGAGAAAGAATGAATCCACTTTATTTTTTCATCTGGTTTTTGTTTCTCTAATACTTAGCTGTGTACATGGTGCTGGGGTTTGAACCTGCGTCTTCCTACATGTCAGGCAAGTGCTTTAACCACTGAGCCACCACTCCAACCCCTAAAGTATTCTTTATAGAAGATTGACAATTAGATGATTATCTGTATAATAAAATAACAAGATATTTAAACTTCATCTTTTTCTTTTACTATAACAGATCACTTAAGGATTTTATGACTTTTACATGACGACAAGTTGGATTTTGAATGAAGATAAATGCTGGCACAGGTAGAGGGTGGACACAGAGCCTGTATATGAAAGCAAAGCAAGACTCCAATGACTTTGAGATGCTTTGTCCAGAAAAGGGGGTAGTTGTGCTTGATTGTCTCTGTGTCCCCTTTTGGATAAAAAGATTCATGATACACAAATTTTAGTAAGCTGGTCAAATGCTCAATGATGATTTTTTGAAGTCTATAAATGCTAAGAGAACATATGAGAGGGTGCAGGGAAAATGCACATAGGATATTCCTGGAGCATACTTCAGCTTCCGATGACCCTGGAGTAAGAGGCACAGAAGCAACCCCATCCCAGTTCAGTGTAAACGTCTCCAAACTGGGTTTCCCTTTGGTTTGTTCTATAATATCCAGTGTGACATTACTCCCTTCAAGTATTTCATAACCGAGCAGATCAAAGTCTCCTGTAATGAAGTATCAAACAGAATTTTAAGAAGTTAATTAGTAAAACAGCAAATATCTGTAGTAGGCATTCAAATGTAACCAAATTGTTTTATATCTAGAGCTCCATTAGTATAAAATAAGGATGAATGGAAAAAAGAAGCAGATCCTTGAATTTTAGTAGATTTATCCATAAAACAAAGAGCAAAATGGTGAAGTGCTGTCCACCAAGGTTCTATTTCTATGACTTAAAAAGAAAATCAGGACATACAGGGACCATGAAATAAAATTCAACAGTTAGGAGGATATTCTAAAAATTTTCTTAGTTTTGTGCTGATATTATTATTTTAATGTAGAGGGCTCAACTGCCTTTTCTGTTTTCTTTTGGTAAGAATAGGGCACAATAATGATTTTCAGAAACCAGCCCAGACCTATGAAGCTTGCTCAGACAATGTCATATTGAGAGAAACAAGGCCTTGTCTTCCAAAAGAGTTTTTCCTCTTTGGAAG
>PVKS010015669.1:0-45517 GCA_004027875.1 Aplodontia rufa | reverse complement strand
ACTCTCTCTCCCCGGAAATCCGCCCACATATATACAGCTCACAGCACACGTGACCAATAGATTCATATGCACCAATGGGCTTCTGACTTTTCCCTAAATGCCACGCAAGCGCACTACAGCCAGCTTCTACTTCCTCAAAGAACTGGGTGGGGCCCTAGCCTCAGGCGCCATCTTGGCATGGCGGATCCCGCTCCCGACAGGTTCAGAAACAAACAAGTATGATAAAAATTTTTTTGATAGTTCTTTTTTTATTCATTTAAGATAGTCTTACATTTAGGAGGGAATCGTTGTCATACAATCAAGAACAAATGTATAATGACAGAGCAAGCCAAGGCTGATGCTATTCCATGGTTTCCCCCCTTGAGTTCCCCACAATTCCATGTTTCCCCCTACTTAACTCCTGTGTTAGTTGGACTTCTCATGGAAGTCGAAGGTTCCCCTGGGTTGATTCCCCCATACTCCCTCTCTCCATCCTCCTTGATATTCTTCCTATTCCCTCCCCTGCTCCCTGCCACCCTCCCTTCGTCCACCAGCATCATAGGCAAGATTCCCCCTGCTTGTGTAAAAATTCATTCATGTTGAGGTTATTATTAGCTTGTCCATCTATCATACTGTTTCCAATTGCATTCTAGCTTCCACAAATGAGAGAAAACATTCAGCCCTTGAGTTTCTGAGTTTGGGATATTTCACCTAGCATAATTTTTTCCATCTTAATCCATTTGGCTGCAAATGCCATGATATCGTTTTCTCTAATAGCTGAGTAGGATTCCATTGTATATATGTACAACAGTTTTTGAATCTACTCGTCAAGTGAGGGGCATCTGGGTTGGTTCCATGGTTTACCTATAGTAAATTGAGCTGCTATAAACATTGATGAAGCTCTATCTCTGTAATATACCAATTCTAGCTTTTTTGGGAAAATACCCAGGAGTGGGATAGCTGGGTCATAAAGCAGTTCCAGCGCTAATTTTTTGAGGAGTCTCCACACTGCTTTCCAGAGTGGCTATACCAGTTTGAAGTACCACCAGCAATGTGACAGTGTTCCTCTTTTCCCACTGCCCCTCCAGCATCTGTCATTGTTCGTATTTTTCATTTTTCCCACTCTGACAGGAGTGAGGTGGAATCTTAGTGAAGTTTTGATTTGCATTTCTCTGCTGCTAGTGATGTATAACATTTTCTCATATGTTTTTGGGCTTTTTGGACTTCTTCCATTGAGAAATTTCTCTTTAGTTCTGTAGCCCATTTATTGATTGGATTATATGTGGGTTTGGTAGTTCATTTTTTGAGTTCTTTATATATTCTGGATATTCACCCTCTGTCCAAGATGTAGCAGGCAAAGATTTTCTCCCATTCTGTAGGTTCTCTCTTGACACTCTTGACTAAATCTTTAGATGTGCAGAAGCTTTTTAGTTTAGTTTCATCCCATTCATTTATTCTTGACTTTAATGCTTGCGCCATGGGAGTCTTGTTAAGGAAGGTGGAGCCGATCCCTTTGTCATGTAGTGTTTATCCTACTTTTTCTTGAAGCAATTGTAAAGTTGCTGGTTTAATTTCCAGATTCTTGAACCATATTGATTTGATTTTTGTGCAGGGAGAGAGGTAAGGATCCAATTTCAGTTGTCTACATATGGCAGTCCAGTTTGTCCAACACCATGTGTTGAACAGGCTATCCTTCCACTCTATGCTTTTGCCCCCTTTATCAGATATCAGATTGTTAAAGATTTTGGGGTTCGTCTAAGAATCTTCTATTTGTTCCATTTTTCTTCAATTCTGTCTTGATATCAATACCATGCTGTTTTTTGTTACTATAGCCCTATAGTATAATTTCAGGTCAAGAATTGTGATACCTCCTTGCTTCCTCTTCCTTGCTGAGTAATGTTTTGGCTATTCTGGGTCTTCTGTTAATCCATATGAATTTGAGAATTGCTTTTTCTGTGTCCGTGAAGAATGTCATTGGTATCTTGATGGTGATGTCATTGAATCTGTATAGGGCTTTGGGTAGAATGGCCATTTTGATTATATTGCCTAACCAAGCACATGGAATTTTTTATCCATCTACTCAGATCTTCTGCAATTTCTATTTTTAATGTTTGATAATTTTCATTGTAGAAGTCGAATGTGGCCTGATATTTGTCCGTTTCCTCTAGAATATCAAACTTGGCAGAGTATAATTTTTTAAAATAAGTTCTGAAAATTTTGTGGATTTTGTTTGAGTCAATGGTGATATCTTCATTTTTGTCTTTGATTTTGTTGATTTGCTTCACTTCATTTTTCCTTTTGGTGAGGTTGGCAAGGGGTCTATTGGTCTTATTTATTTTTACAAAGAACCAACTCTTTGTTGATAATTTCTATTATTTTTTGTTCTCAATTTCATTGATTTTGGCTCTGATTTTAGCTATTTCCTGTCTCCTATTATGTTTGGGATTGGTTTGTTCCTCTTTTTGCAGAGATTTGAGTTGGAGGATAAGACTGTTTATTTATTTGGGCTCTTTCCTGATTTTTGATGAAGGCACTCAGTACTATAAATTTACCTCTTAAGAAAGCTTTCATACTATCCCATAGATTTCCATATTGTTTCATCATTCTCATTCATTTCCAAGAATTTCTTGATTTCTCTTCTCAATACTTCTTTTATCCATTCTTTGTGTTAGAGGGTATTATTCAATTTCCAAGTTAGTTTTTGTTGTTTTTCTTATTGTTAATTGCTAAGATCATAGCATTGTGATCTGACAGAATACATGGGATTATATCAGCTTTTTTGTATTTGTTAAGGTTAGCTCTGTGGACTAGGATGTGGTCTATTTTGGAGAAGGATCCATGAGCTGCTGAGAAGAAGGTAAACTCAGGATGGAATATTCTGTAAATGTCTGTTAAGTCCAGTTGATTAATAGAGTTGTTTAGGTTAGAAATATCTTTGTTGATCTTTTGCTTTGATGATCTGTCTATTGTCAATAATGGTGTATTAAAATCCCCTAGTATTATTGTGTTGAGATTAATGAGGGTTTTAATGTCCTTGAGTATTTTTTCCATGTATTTGGAAGGGTTGTAATTGGGGGCATAAATGTTAACTATTGTTATGTCTTTTTGATGTATTGTACCTTTTACTATGATGTAGTGACCTTCTTTGTCCTTTCTGACTAGTTTTTGGTCAAAATTAACTTTATCAGATATTACAATCGCAATGCCAGCTTGCTTTTTTGGGCCACAAGCCGGGTAGACATTTTGCCAACCTTTCACCTTCAGTCTGTGTCTATTTTTGATTGTGAGGTGTGTCTCCTGAAGGCAGCATATTGTTGAGTTTTGTTTTTTGATCCAGTGAGCCAATCTATATCTTTTAGTTAAAATAGTTATGGAATCTGGATCCCTGACGATTTGATTGTTGCTGTGTTTTGCGCTATCTTGGATATCTTTTGGTGTGTATTGTGGTTATTGATTTTCTTTTCTCTAAGGGTTTTGGAAGTTGATACCATGATCTTCTGAATGTCTTTGAGAATTTTCTGTAGTGCAGGCTTTGTGTTTATGTATCTTACTAGCTTGAATTTATCATTGAAGTACTTAATTTCCCCATCACATTTCAAACTGAGTTTGGCAGGGTATATTATCTTTGGTTGAAAATTGTTTTCTTTCAATGTTCAAAAAATATCATACCATGCTCTCCTGGCCTTTATTGTCTGATCTGAGAAATCCATCGTAATCTGAATTGGTCTGCTTCTGAATGTGATTCTGTGTTTTCCCCTAGCTGCTTTTAGGATTCTTGCCTTCATTTCAAAGATGATGTATCTAGTGAGTTTCTCATTTGATTAGGTCTACTTGGTATCCTACAAGTGTCTTGCATTTGATTTTCTGGATCAATTCTGATATGGGGAAAATTCTTCTTTCAATTTCACTTAGGTTCTTGATGCCCTTTGTTTTGTTGTTCAATGTTCTTCAATACCAATTATTTTCACACTATTTCTTCTTATCTTGTCAAATATTACTTGGAAGTTCTGATCATGTACAAGAAGTTTCTTTTCTTGCCTGCCCTCCTTGAACGCCACGTTGTTCAGCCTGTCTTCATTATCTGATGTTTGATCTTCGAGAGCTGAGGTTCCATTTTCCATTGAGTTTACTCTGGTATTAGTATCTTCCAACGAACTTTTGATTTGATGACAGTATTTTTCAATTCTGAGAGTTCTGTTACATCTCTTTTCAGGATGTCTATCTCTTTGTAGATGTGGTCTCTCATCTCTTGAAATTGCTTTCTTATCTCCTTATATAAGTGGTCTCTCATCTTCTGAAATTGTTCTCGTATCTCTTTGCTTAGACCTTCTTTCAATTCTTTGATTGAGTTACTAATCATATTGTTGATACATTTTTCTAGGTTTTCATCTAGTACCCCAACCATGGCTCCCTAGGATGGGAAGCTGGGGGTTCGAGGTGGAGGGTTGTTTCCCTTTTCCTCATTTTTTGTTTCAAGGAGTGTGGCTTGAGGTCCGACAGTGAATAATTCTCTTGGTGGCTTTGTCCCTGGTATTGTTAACTCTTTGATTATTTGAGTTGGGGTACAATTTCGGTAGCACCATTTTGGCTGCCATCCAAATCAGTGAAGTATTGTGAACCTTTAGGTTTTCCAGTGCCTCCAAGGTTATGGAGTAGAAGTCAGTAAGCACAACCAATGCATACAACAGACACTGTCATCTGAAGCTGTTACAGTGTAAATTATCACCTATAGGAACAATAAGATTAGCAGTTTTCTACCATGAGAGCTCTCACACTATACTTAGATGACAAGCAAACACCTGTTTTCAAGTATGACGTTTTCTTCAGGTTAGCAGGGCCTCTGTATGAGGGGGGGAAATGTCTAGAGAGGAAAGAGAATGAGGTAGGCAGGTAGTGTGCACCTTGTGACTTAGGATATATTTCTACAAGGTAGTAGATTGATGTAGGCTATTCTATTAAGAGTAAGGAAAAGATAGAAATGGGAAGTGAGTGGGGTAAAGATTTTGAGGGAGGATGAGATAAACCAGAATACAGTTTAGGAATTGACAGGGTAAAGGGAAGAAAAGGGTATGGGGGGGTCTCTTCAGCCCAAAGAGACTGAGGACTAGTTTGCTATAATGTACTTCCCCAGGTTGGACCCCAATGATAAGGGCACAACAGTCAAACACAAGAGGTCACAATGATAGTAAAAGGCAACCACATAGACTCACAAACAAACAAACAAATACATCGAGAAACATCAATTTCAATAATAAGAACAAAAAGAGAGAGAGGGGAAAAAAAGGAGTTGGGAAGGTTCTGAATTGTTACTGCCGAGGTCAATGTGTACTGTAGGGGAATGTGTTCATAGCTGACTTCTAGGTGGAGTCACTTCCCAGTTGATTTTGTTGGAGGGAATGAGTTTTGGTGATCACAGTTGACAGTGAGATGGCCAGGAGGCTTTCTAGTATTGTTCTCTTGTATAGGGGTTGCAAACAATCACTTTTCCTCCTTCCTGTGAGAACAGACTTCAGGGCCACCCAGTTTGCACCATTGGGGAGTGTAATGTCTGCCTGTCCAAACTCCTGTCCCTCTTCAGCCGGGGGATCCAGGAGCCACTGGGACTATTGTGGATCTTGGTACAGCTGTATGGGACTCTTACTGTTCCAAGGAGAGTGGTCTGCCTAGAGTGAGCTCCCCCAGGAATGTTATCTCCCTACTCTTGGGTTTCTTGAGGTCCTCAGTGGCCCCAAAAGATGATGCATGAGGCATACACAATCCCAGCAAGGTGAGGCAGGAGTTAAGGAGACCCCGCCCAGTTAGACTAGTGTTTGAGGAGGTCTCAAATGCAACCACTAGGGGGCATGGAAGCCTTGCCTATTTGTAGACCACAAGACCTAAGAAATGGCATCTGAACACAGAGATCAGGATCCGACCTTGAATCCAGGCTGCCCCTTTTGTTCATAGGGCCCAGAGGCTGATGCTAGTCTCTGCCTTGTCTGCGAGTTTCATGCAGAGTCTGTTGGAGCTGCAGCCAGAGACCACTCTGGCTGAATGAGCTCTATTGAGCAGAGTTCTGGTCACAGACTCCTCGGGCAGTTTGGGCACGTAAGGGGTTGGGGGTGGGAAGCCTCCAGACCAGAAGGGAGGGTCTGCGAGACCCGCACAGCCCCCAGGGCAGACAGTCAAAACAGTGAGTAGTCGGGGGCCTCTCCTAACTGAGCTCCCTGGTCCACGCCGTAGCTGTTGGCTTTGTTTCACTTCTGACAGTGCAACGTCCTGCACCGCCCTCTGGGAGGAATCAAGATGGCGGTACCATCCCCATTCTTTGCACAATCAGATCTAGGTTCTCCGATTCGTGTGTAATAAAGCAGCTCTAGGGCCTCTGCTGCCGCTGCCGCTTCTGACAAGAAGTCAAGGATCCCAAACCCGGGTTCTGATGCGCGCTTACGCTGAGTTACGTTGATTGTGTGCAGGTTCCTCCACCTCCGGCTAAAACCCTGCCCTCTGCGGGCTGGAAGCTGGCCGAGGTGGCGTAACTAACAACTTTATTACTGCTCTGTGTTATTAAACTTCCTTCCTTCGATGATAATGAGTTTGGGAAGGAATTCACCCACCTCACAGAAAGGCACTTTTACCACGATTGTGTCCTTCGTTCATGGAGAGATTTCTTGATCAGCACTGCTGGGCTTCCCCAGCCGCGCTGCAGCCACCATCTTCCCTTCCAAGTATGATAAATTGAGACCAATATATACTTTATGATTTCCTGTTTATTTTCTTCTATAACTGTAGGGAAATTTAGAGTATAGTCAGAAACAGATTTAAGGTATAAATGGATTAAATCCAAATTGTACTTAGAAATAAGCTTAAGGGGCTGGGAGCAGTGGCTCAGAGGTTATAGCACTTGCCTGGCATGCACAAGGACACGGGTTTGAACCCCAGCACCATGTACACTACGAAGTGTCTGAAGAATGAAGGTCACATGAAAAACTAAATAAAAAATTTCTTCTCTCCTTCTCTCTCTCATTTGTCCCTCTCTCTTAAAAAAAGAAACAAAAAAGAAGCTTAAGATATGTAAGTATTCTTCTCTGGTGCCATTGCTCACACTTATATTGTAGAAATACTTCCTAAATGAATCTGAAGTACTATACAATAAAAATCCCAAATAAAATGAATATAGCTATTTAAAGCAAAAGAACACAAGCAAGAGCAAAATATTGAAATGAATAAACAAATTGATCAGTTAATTTAAAGAAATAAAAAAGTTCAAAATCAATCTTGCCAAAACCCCAAAAATATACTTTTATCTGCAGAACTTTCAAGTTTGATCTACTGGAAGAACTTTTGCTTTTGTGATCCAAACTGAAAATCCAAACAAGAATTATTTTCTTCTTAATCCAAATCCCAAACAGAAACTATGTTCTTTTTCTTTAAAATACCTCTAAATACCTCAATGTCCAGGTAGGCCATGCTCAACTTACCATAGTATCTATCATAATTGGCACAGAGGAGGCATACAATTATTATTATTTTTTTAAAGAGAGAAGGACAGTGAGCGAGAGAGAGACAGAGACAGAGAGAATAATTTTTATTTAGTTTTCACATGGCTTTCGTTGCTCTGGCACTTAGCTGTGTACATGGGTGCCAGGGTTTAAACCCATGTACTCATGCAAGCTGGGCAATCACCGTAACCACCAAGCCACTGCTCCAGCTCCCAATGATTGGTTTTAACAAACAAATAAAGTCAAATTTTAAATCTGATGCTTTTCATTATTTATAGATAATTTTTTTAAGGGAGAGAGACAATGAGAGAGAGAGAGAGAGAGAGAGAGAGAATCAATTTCA
Organism: Aplodontia rufa; assembly: GCA_004027875.1. Classification (NCBI taxonomy): domain Eukaryota; kingdom Metazoa; phylum Chordata; class Mammalia; order Rodentia; family Aplodontiidae; genus Aplodontia; species Aplodontia rufa. The sequence goes on along the minus strand of PVKS010015669.1, from coordinate 37,714 downwards.
TTCAGTGTTTCATGCAGCCTTCGTTGCTCTGACACTTTCTTGCATACATGGTGCTGGGGTTCGGACATGTTCTCATGTATGCCAGGCAAGCACTTCAACCACTGAGCCACCCCTCCAGCTCCTATAGATAATTCTTTTTTTTTTTTTTTTTTTAAGGAGAGAAGGACAGTGTGTGTGTGAGAGAGAGAAAGAGATACAGACAGAGAATCAATTTTTATTGAGTTCCTCTCATGGCCTTTGTTGCTCTGACACTTAGTTGTGTATGTGGGTACTGGGGTTTGAACCCGTGTACTCGCCCATGCTGGGCAGGTGCTATAACCACTGTAACTGCCAAGCCACCACTCCAGCCCCTCCTATAGGTAGTTCTTAACAGGCTCTTCAACGGATTTTCTTATTTAGTCGTCTGAAGATTCAAATGTTTTGCTAATTCATCATGATGATCCTTGGGATATAAATTTGCTAAAATGTAAATAAGACAAAGAAGACAAATTAAGTTTTTTCCTTTACATTTCTCTTGAATTATAGTTAACAACTGTCTCAAGATCTTCCAAACCAAAGGCTTTATTCAGTAATTTTAAGATTTCAGTAGTATACTTTTTGAACTTTTGAGTAGAACTTATGAGTAGAGTTAAATTTCCTTCTTGGAGAAAAACTTGCTTCTGAAGTTGAAACCTTGCTGTAGAAGTTATGTTCCTAAATCATCTGAAGCAAAAATAAAATAGCTCTCCCATTAGTGCAAAAATGTCTATCTAATTTGTATTTATATAGATATTTTTATTTATATAAAATAGGTGTTTTAAAGCTCAAACCTACTAATCCTAAAATCTGCATCATCTGTTAATATTCTAATATCTCTTTTTTTCCCCTCACTAATAATATGTTACATTTTATTGCTTTTTTCTCATCTGGCAATTTTTTTATTGTGTTGTTGGCATTATGGATGTTAATTGAGAGTATGGGTTTTGTTGTCTTAATTTAGAACTATCAGGGTTTTTTTTTTGATAACTTCCTGGAGAATCAGATCAATCCTATTGAGGCTTTTTTTAGTTTTTTTATATCGAATAGGATACATGTAGAGTGATATTTATTCTAGAACTAGAGTAATAAATTTTATACTTATTTTATCCTGATAGTAAACATTTATGGATCAGAGTCAGGCTGATTATTTACCTGCAGAGTATATTGCATTGGTTTCCCATGCTCTATTTTGTCCCTCAAAGCATATTGATGAAGGCAGATGTCATCTACATGTATTGGTAGAGAAGGGGGATCTCTAACACATAAGAGGAATTCAAAATTATTAATCTCGGACTTATATAGAATCTGCTTGCATCTGTGCCTTCTTCTCCTCAGGGGTGAGGGAAGGGGAGAGAGAGAGGTGGGGAGAGAGACAGAGAGAGAGGGTACACTTATCTTCCTAATGTAAACAGACTCTCAGGTCAAAAAGGGAAAGGTCTCTTGGCCAATTATCAAGTGGAATATAAACAAATGGTTCTAGATTTCATTACACTTTGGAATGTAATTTATCTCTGGATTTATCTCTGGAAGATAAATTTCTTTATTACTCCAAAAGTCTCTATCTATTCAACCACCCTGTAATTCAGGTGCTAATTTTCTTTGCTCAAAGCCATCATCCATGCCAAAACATGAAAATATTCACATTGTTTATCAACATAGAATATCCCTACACCTGGAGCATGGCCTTTCTGGGACCTCCAATATATATTCTGGGTGTTCAGCAAAGCCTCTTTTGTGGTTGGAATTCCATTGTCTCCCAGCTGCACATGGCTTATAGATACTCTTTTCATTTCATAGTTCTTCAGTATTTTATATTTTGCTGAGCTTTGTGAAGTCTCACCTTAGGCATGTGCATCCTAACATTCATTCAAATATTCGAAGGTCCACTCTCCAGACATCTGGAGTTCTATTTCTGCGCAGCTCACACCTCTCCATTCCCTACCACCCAAATTACAGTAATGTCAGTGGTCTCTAACTCTGACCTCTGTTTCATCTACCCAGTGAGACCTGTCTTCTCTCTTTGGCTCCATTTCACGTTCTATGATCTGAAAAGTGCCACCAGGCAGAAAGCCAAGATAAATGTGACTTTCTTCTGTTTCTCCTCTTTCAAGAATCACAGCCATATGCTGTCTGTTTAACACTTGTATAATATATTTTGTTCATTTCATAGTTGTTTGTATTGGAAGAGTTATCTGGTATTATCAAGGCCAAAATTATAAGTTCTGTCTACTAGATTTTCAAATTTTCGTGTTTATTCATCATTCCTATATTTAAGAGCTAATTATTTAATCCTATCCTTAATTGCTAGATTGGTTTTTCTGTCAGAAGCGCTACTGATATTTAAAATAAATATTTTATATATAGATTAAAATCTGTCTATTCAGATTCTTTAAACTCTACTCAAATATCATGTTATTTATCCAGAAGGGTCCATGCTTTTATCTTAGTATTTTATCTGCCTGTAGAAATGTCTTAAGAAACTATGATTTAGCATATTCTAATCTTTATGGAAGAGACTAAGGAAAGAACGAATTAAATCAGAAACTATTCTTTATTTTTTTAAAGAGGGGTAGGGAGAGTGAAAAAGAGAGAGAGAGAGAGAGAGAGAGAGAATCAACTTTATTTTTCCATCTGGGCTTCGTTTCTCTGACACTTGGTTTTGTTTGTGGTACTAGGGTTTGAACTTGGGTCCATGAGCATGCCAGGCAAGCACTCTAACCACTGAGCCATGGCTCCAACCCCCAGAAACTATTTTTAAGCCTACAGAATCAAATGATTCTCAAAAAAGGAATCTCTTTTCTTATTTGTGATGGAAAAATAAATACATGTAAGAGCAATGTTGAAATACTTGGGAATAAATTTATAAATAAGGTGCAATATTTCCGTAGAAGCTACTGACTTGATGTTTGAAGGCTAATTGACTATCATACCCTTTCTCTGAGCTTTGAATGAGTTGGAAAGATTCAAGAATCAGACAATTTTAGTTTAGTGCAATTTAGATATTTACCTACAGGCAGTCTTCCTAATACATCTTTTCTGAATTAGATATTTTGCTTAATCTGTCACCGAAGGCAGAGGAATTGGATAACAGCTACTTCTCGGGAAAGAGAGATAACTAGAAAAACCCATCCCAGAGACTGGGTAGCTTAAAAGTAAAATAAGAGAACCTAGGATTATTATGTATGCATAATGACTGCATTTTTTCCAGGCTTTCCAGTCAGATATAATGCTGCTTCTTTTGGGAGTTTACTTTTTTCCATATTTTTTATTGATGCATTATAATTCTACGTAACAGTGGGCTTTGTTGTCACATATTCTTACATGCACACAATATAACTATATAATTTGGCCAGGATAGTTCCCTAGTATTTCCTCTTTCCCTTCCTTCCTTCCTCACCTTGGTCCCTTTCTCCTACTTTACTGTTCTCCTTTCTATTTTCATGGGGTTCTCCGCCCACCACCTTTCTTTTCCTTCTCCTCATTAACATCCACATATAAGAAAAAAGTATGACTGTTGACCTTCTGAGTTTGGCTTATTTTGCTTAACATAATGTTTTCAAGTTTCATGCCTTTTCTTGCAAATGACATAATTTCATTCTTCTTTATTGCTGAATAATAATACTCCATTGTGTATATTCATATATGTGTGTACGTATATCACATTTTCTTTATGCATTCATCCACTGATTAATAAACACCTAGGCTGGTTCCATAGTTTGGCGATTCTGAATTGTGGTGTTATAAACATGTGTGTGTATGTATTGCTATAATATGATGACTTTAATTCTTTAGGATAAATACCAAGAAGTGGTATAGCTGGGTCATATGGTGGTCCCATTCCTTGTCTTTTGAAAAACCTCCCTAATGATTTCCATAGTGTTTGTACTCATTTACAATCCCATCAACAGTGCAAAAGTATTTTTCTACACCTTCTCTCCACCATTTATTATTGTTTATATTCTTTTTTTTTTTTTTTTTTTTTTTTTTTTTTTTTTTTTTTTTTTTTTTTTTTTTTTTTTTTTTTTTAGTATCAGGGATTGAACCCAATGGCACTTAACCACTGAGCCACATTCCCAGCCCTTTTCATTTTTTTTTTAAATTCTGAGACAAGGTCTTGCTAAGTTGCTTAGGGCTCACCAGATTGCTGAGGCTGCCTTTAAACTTGTGATCCTCCTGCCTCAGCCTCCCTAGTTGCTGGGATTACAGGGATGTTCCACCAGGCCCTGAATGATTGTTATCTTGAAGGTTGCCATTCTGACTGGAGTGAGATGAAATCTGAGTGTAGTTTTAATTTGCATTTCCCTAATTGCTAACAATGTTGAACATTTTTTTTCATATTTTTTGTCCATTTATATTCCTTCTTTTGACAAGTGTCTGTTCAGTTTGTTTACCCATTTATTATTTGGGTTATTTGGGGTTTTCTGGTGTTAAGTTTTAGAGTTCTTTATATATTCTAGATATCAATTCTGTCAGAAGAGTATCTAGCAAAATTTTTCTCCCATTCTAGAGGTTCTGTCTTCACATTCTTAATCATTTTCTTTGCCATGTAGAAGCTTTTTAATTTGATGCCATCTAACTTACTAACTTTTGACATTATTTCCATAGGTTTAGGACTTCTATTGAGAACAGTTGCCTGTGCCTATATGTTGAGGTGTTGACCCTAAGTTTTCTTTTCGGAGTTGCATAGTTTCTGGTCTAATTCCTAGCTGTTTGATCCATTTTGAGTTTATTTTTGTGCAGCATGAGAGACAAGGGTCTAGTCTCATTCTTCTGCATATGGATAGCCAGTTTTCCAGCACTACTTGTTTAAAGGTTTGTCTTTTCTCCAATATGTTTTTAATACCTTTGTCAAGGATCGTATGATGATATCTGTGTGTGTTTGTGTTTTCATTGCCATTTGTCTAATTATCTGGGTTTTTTTTTGCCAGTACCATGCAGTTTTTGTTACTATAGCTTTGTAGTATAATTTGAAGTCAGGTATTATGTTACTTTCAACTATTTATTTGTTGTTGTTGGGTTTTTTGTTTTTGTTTTTTTCAGCTTAGAATTTCTTGGGCTGTTCTGGGTCTTTTGTTACAGATGAATTTTAGGAGTTTACTTTTTTGTTTTTATAAAAAAAAAAAGAGGGGGCAGTGAGAGAGAGAAAGAGAGAAGCAATTTTATTCAGTTTTTCATGTGACTTTCACTCCTCAGACACTTCGTTGTGTACTTGGTGCTGGGGTTTGACCTTGCATACTCACGTATGCTAGGCAAGCACCGTAATCGCCAAGCCCCAGGAGTTTACTTTTTAAAAGTGTTGTGTAGTGAGGGTTGAATTCTTTGCTTTCTCCATATCATTTTTAGCATTAAAGATGACTTATGGAGTGTGCTGAAACTTAACTTGATCAAGAAGGAAAATAAAGCCTGATGTGGAAAGATATTTTAGGTTTAAAGAGGAGATTATTTTCTCCTTTAAAAAAACTTGCCTGTAAATAAAGGAGTTTGGATTCTCCGTAAAGAAGGAGAATACTTCTGTATTCTTACCTTAAAAGGAAGTAAACCAGGCTTATTCACCCTGGATGCATAAAAAGATATCATAGTGACTTAACTACTCCTTAAGGAGTAGTTAAAAACTATCTCATACACACACACACACACACACACACACACATTTATACATATATATGCATATACACATGTATGCATATACATGTATATATGGTATATAACTTGGTGTTTTGGTATATGTGTACATTGTGGAATGACTAGATCAAGCTAATTAATATCCATTAATGTATATGTCATTATTGTGATACCCATAGCTATTAAATGCAATCACCATGTTATACAGTAGATGTCTTGAATTTATTTCTATTGTCTAATTTAAACTTTGCTTTCAGTTCACCTTCTATTCACTTTCCCCCAAGCCCCTGGTAACTACCAATCTATTCTTTGTTTCTATGAGTTCAACTTTTTTAGATTTCACATATAAGTGAAATCATGTGATATTTGTCTTTCTGTGCCCAGCTTATTTCATTTAGCATAATGTCCTTCAGATTTATCCATGTTGTCACAAAGAACAAGATTTTCTTCTGTTTTAAGGTTGAATGGTATTATGTTATATATGTATACCACATTTCCATTGTCCATTCACCTATTGATCTGTTGTGTATAGTGCTATGGTGAACATGGGAGGGCAGATGTCTCTTGTACATACTCATTTCATTTCGTTAGATACCCAGAAATGGAAAACTTCCTTACTGTTTTCCATAATGGATGTATTAATTTACATCCCTTCAACTTTGTACAAACTTCTCTTCTCTGCATCCTTACCAATGCTTTTTTTTTTGTCTTTTTGATAATAGTCATCCTAACAAACTTGAGATATTGACTTTAATTTGCATTTCAGTGATGATGTATTTTTCATATACCTTTTGGTCATTTGTACATATCTTTTTGAGAATGTCTATTTAAGTCATTGTTCATAAAACTTCCTTCTTATGGCTGAAAAAGAAATTGACAATGTCAGTTGTAGACTCTTTTTAGAGACCATGGATTTTAGTTAAACAACCTCTTAGGAAGCACTGAAGAAATCTGTTAGGAAGATAATGTTTTTCTGCTGTTTCTTTGAGCTTGTTTTGTGAGATTGCTATTTTGCACTTCGGGCATATTAGCTTGTTATTCTCCAAAATGATCCCAGTATGGATTGTGAAAGTGATGCTAGTATTTTATAGCTAGGTGAATATAAGAATGTCTTAGGGATATCCAGGGGATTTTTTTTTTTTTACTTTTACTTCAGTGATGGTATCCAGTTGATCTTCCTCCTTCACAGTCTTTACCATTTCATTAAAATATCTTCTCTCTTTCATCTAAAGAATTATTTTTTTCCATTTGGTTGTTAAAGGACATTGTTTATGTATCTCTTAATGTAAAACACCAAATAAAAGGTCGTGGAGAATGACAGAGATTAAACATACATATTTTGTTTTCTGTGAATATATTTTAATGACAGAAAGCAAGCTACAAGCGACAGAAGCATAAAACAAACTGTGGCTTGTGGATAAGCCAGCAGCCTGAGAATCATAGTTTGTCACTTAGCATCTCTGGTATGAGCAGCACTTCATACCTGATAGCTCTGGTATAAAGTTTCTGAAGAGCCTTAAAGTTCAAAATTGTGTCCCTAGACTAGCAGAATTAACATCTTGGTGGAGGTTGATAGAAGTCCAGAATCTCAAGCTCAACCTACTGGATCAGAATGTCATTTTAAAAGAATCCCTAGGTGATTTGAATGTGCATCAGTTTGGGAAGCACTGATATAGAGGATTCCGATTGTATTTAATTAGGTCAGGTGCCCGCTGGAACTAATCACCCTGCCAAAGACATACGGGGCACACTGAATGCTCAATCCTTGGACATATGTTCCCCATCCCTAAGACTACGGGGGTGGGATCAGTTTGTAAATTGGGTTTGTTACAGGCAAAAAGTGTTCTATTACCAAAGAAAAGGAAACTGGTTAGGAAGTTAATAACAATAAATATCCAGTAAATCATTTTTCTTCCCTCATTCTCTATTTACATTATTGTTAAAGCTAGGTATTCATTAGCCCCTTCACTTTGGGGTCATATTTTATCCAGTTTTGTGTGTGTGTGTGTGTGCGTGTGCGTGTGTGTGTTTTCTACTTCCAGTTTCCCTCTCCTCACACAGCCATCTGTCTGCCTGACCTACATATCAAATGCCTCCTTCACAGCATGGTCCTCCTGTCCTTTTTCAGAGTCACTTTTCTCAAATAATGTTAACGTGCTAAGGATAAGCACTGTCTTTAGTGGGTAATCGTAGAGCCTTGTCTAGCATTCACAAGGCCCTAATTTTGACCTCCAGCACCAAAAGAAGTTCTAAAAAAGGATTAGACACAAATAACTCTTAAGTTTGACTTCACTTTTACACTCTTAGTAGCACATGTTTGTCTCAACCACTGTCTTTCATTCTATCGCTAAAGCATTGATTTTTGGAGTTTTGTCTTTTAAAGTTGAGACATATTTGTTAAAATGCATTTGTATTAGTAGAGTGAGTCTTACCTTTTGCCCTCTAGAATTACAACTCCATCAATAGAAATTATTTATATACAGGAAAGAAAGGCAGTTATAGTACTTCACTATTTTTATTTATTTCAATACTCAAATTTCCTGTGATTTATCAAGCTAGTTCCTGTCTAACTTGTGATATGTCCTCAGCTTTGAGGAGTTTGTCACTTTCTGGGGCACCAATATATTTCAGGCTCATCTTATTTTTTTTTAAGAGAGAGTGAGAGAAAGGGAAACGGGTAATCGATTTTATTTATTTTTCACCTGGCTTTTGTTTCTATGACATTTAGTTGTATATGTAGTACTGGGGTTCAAACCCTGGTTTTCACACATGCCAGGCAAGCACTCCAATTGCTGAGCAACTGCTCCAGTCCCATCATATACTTTTGAATCAGCCATTTCTGCAAGTTCAGGTTCCCTTTAGGAGAGAATGATATTTAGAAACCAAGATTCAAGTGTTAGATATCATCATAGTTACTGGGGTATACTTGCTTCTAGCCCATATCAGAGGATCAGTGGATTGTATTAGGAAATGTGTGTGTGTGTGTGTACATGTGTATGCATTATAATCTTTATCTGAACGTGTATATTAAAAGCTGTATGAGAGGGCACAAAATTCCAGCTATGAGATGAATAAGTTCTGGAGATTTAATGTATGTACAAAACAGTAACTGTGGTTAAAATAATGTATCATATTCTTGAAATTTCCAAGAGAGTTGATCCTAAATGTTCCTTACTATCTTTCTCTCTCTCACACACACATGCACACACAAAAATATAATAACTTAAGGTGATAGATATGTTAACTGTGATTATTATGGTAATGACAATGTTTTGATATATCATCGTATATAAGCATTTAAATAAAATTTTATGTATCAAAAGTAAATAGAAAAAACTTTTTTTCCTACCAAACTAAAACCAATTATAAATAACTTCTTACAGGATACCTTTATGAATTCATACTGAAAATTTCAGTTGCTATCTTAACAGCACAGGGCTTGTTTAGCCATCCACCATTCCATTACCATACTTATAATAAATACTTTTTCTGACATTAAATTCCATTACATGGGTTAACATAGTTACTTATTTGCTCAGTCTTTGAATATATAAAAAGTAACTACTAACCCATACTTCTAAGGGAGATGCCTACTAATCTACTTAATAAGTAAGGTTCAGTGTTTGTTCATATTGTATTTTGTCTTTAGCCAAAAGATATACAGTTAAGACTATGTGGTCAAGAGTTGCTTTGTGCTTTGTTTTTTGTTTTGTTTTGGTTTGGTTTTTTGGTTAGCTCTTCTCAGCCATTTTCAGTAAGATCATTGTTTGAACATAAGGTTTATTTGCTTCTCTTTTGTATTCCATTTTTATTGCTTTCCTTCTCAATATTGGTAATATAATATTTTTATTTTTAGTCTATGTAAAAATAACATTTTTCTAGAACTCAGAAATATTAAAAAATGTGTCATTCAGAGATCTATCACTCCTCCATTCCTTGCACCCATTCCCAACCCTTCTCTTTCCGTTGTGTTTCATCTGCCTCTAAGAAGTTTCTGCTTTATTCTACCTCTGTTTGTTTTGCACAAATAGCAAATACAGGAATACTAAAGAGAAATTGAAATTCACATGTTTTCTTCTAATTTTTAAATGATGTAAAGTATGGAGCTACTCAGTTATGCCTCAGCTATTTATTGAGAAATCAATCTGTGTTTCAGTGATTTGAAGTGCTACCTTTAAAATAATTTGTCTAACTCCATTAAGAAGTTTGTTGGTACTTTCCTTAGGATTGCATTAAATTCATAAATTAACTTGGGGAAATTAATCTCTGACATACTAAATCATTCTACGCAAGAACAAGCAGTATATTTCCATTTATTTATATCTACTTTTATATCTTTCAGGTATGTTTTAAAGTTTTCCTCATACAGATTTTTATACATTTCTAAGTTTATTCCTGTTTTTAATCTTTTTTGTTGATAGGGTAAAGGGTTTTTTTTCTCACCATAATCAGACTTTCAACTGATTATTGTTTGTGTATGTGAAGGTTAATGATTTTTTGTGTTAATTATATATGCTGCTTCCTTACTTAATTCTTTTGTTTGGATTAGTTTTATCCCTGTGGCAGCAAAGTCCATTAGAACCTTCTTTGATAATGGAAATATTTTATACCTGCTCTGTCCAGTAGAGTAACCACTAGCCACATGTAACTATTTGAATATAAATAAAAAATTAAATAAAATGATGTAGTTATTTCCTCAGTCACGGTAGTGTTTCGGGCGTAGCCATCTGTAGTTGAGGGGTAACATTGGATAGGACAACTCTATGATTTTCCATGTACACTGTATGTCATCTACAAGCAAATATAGTTTTACTTTCCTTCCAAGTCTTATACTTCTAATTTCTTTCTCACATTTATTGCATTGGTTATTACCTTCAGTAAAATATTGTATAGTAGCAGAATGGTGAACACACCAGCCTTATTCCTGATCATAGTGGAAATATCTCACATGTTTCCACATTAAACAAAATAGTTGGCTGGCTTTAGGGCTGTTATTAGTTATCTTTAATATCATGTTAAGAAAGCATCCATCAGACTGAAGTGGTGGCTGAGCGGTTACTGCACTTGCCTGGCATGTGCAAGGACATGGGTTCAAACCCCAGCACAATGTGCACAACAAAGTGCCAGAGCAACGAAGGCCACATGAAAAACTAAATAAAATTGATTCCCTCTCTCTCTCTCTCATTGTCCCTCTCTTTAAAAAAAAGAAAAGAAACAAACAAAAGAAAGCTTTCATTAATTTCTGTATTTTGAGTGTATTCTTCAAAAAATGAATGTTGAATGATGACTAGTGGAATAGAAAACAGATAGATTCATGTAGATAGAGTCATCTGATCATTGATAAAGGTGCCAGAATATACACTGGAGAAAAGACTGTGAAAACTGATTATCCATATGTAGAAGAATGAAACCAGATCCCTATCTTTCACCCTGCATGAAAATTAACTCAAAGTGGATCCAAGACTTAGGAATGAGGCCAGAAACACTTCTTTTAGCTACTAGAAGAAAACATAGGTTCAGCACTCCAACATATTGGCACAGGTACCAATATCCTTAATAAGACTTCTAAAGCTCAAGAGATCAAACTAAAAATTAATTAATAAGCAGGATGACTTCAAATTAAAAAACTTCTGTACAGCAAAACAAACAAGAGTACAAAGAGAAAGCCTGCAGAAAGGTAGAAAATCTGTGCCAGTTACTCTTCTGACAAGAGATTAATATTCAAAATATATAAAGAAATTTTTTGTACCTAATATCATTTACATACCCTTAGTTCCTTGTTTTCTTATTAACTCTTTTATTGATATGTCTTTTTTTTATTCATTAAAGATGGTCTTACAATTAGGAGGGAATCATCATCAAACAGTCAAGAACAAATGTATAATGACAGAGCAAGCCGAGGCTGATGCCATTCCATTGTTTACCCCCTTGGGTTCCCATGGTTCCATGTTTCCCCCTATTTAACCCCCATGTTAATTGGATTTCTCACGGAAGTCAAAGGTTCCCCATTGAGTTGATTCTCCCACATTCCCTCCCTCTGGTCTCCTTGATACTCTTCCTGTCCTCTGCCCCCTCCCTACGTCCCCCAGCATCCTAGGCAAGATTCCCCCTGTTCATGTAAAAATTCATACATGTTCAGGTTATTATCAGCTTAGCCATCTATCATACTGTTTCCGATTGTATTCTAGCTTCTGCAAATGAGAGAAAACATTTGGCCCTTGAGTCTCTGAATTTGGGATATTTCATTTAGCATAATTTGAAAAGACATGGCAGTTTCTCAATGGAGGAAGTCCAAACTGCCATGTCTTTTCTAACGCCATCCTTTAACTGTTATGCCCTGCCTGTACAATAATCAAGAACTTATTTTACTTTCCTCTTTCCTTCTCCCAGCTTCCATTTTTTAGATGCATTTCTACTTTCCAGAACATAAAACACATTATATATAATAAAGAGTTTGTTGGTCTTCCTCCCACATTCCTGTCTTTATTTTAGTTTTAGATCTACATTGTTTGTTAAAGGTTTATTGTTAGTCATTTTGCTCAAGTTTTCCCAATTAACTCTTAATTGACCCAGTATATTCCTCAGAGGCTCTTGGGTATAGAATATTCTGGTATTTTGCCTATTTTAAAACTGGTTTTCTGAACCTTGACACTTGATGGACAGCTTGCCTAAATATAATATTCTTGGTTTACTCACTCTTGCCTTGGGTTTTTTTCCCTTAAATACTGTTTCATTGTCTTTTATTATAAATTTGTTATTTAGAGTTATCTGATGCCAATTTGATTTAGTTTTGATTTTTTAAAAAAAGAGAGAGGAGAGGGACAGTGAGAGAGAAAGCGATAATCAATTTTATTTAATTTTTCATCTGGTTTTCGTTGCTCCATTGTGTATGTGGTGCTGGGGTTCAAACTTGCGACCCTGCGCATGCCAGGCAAACCCCATAACTGCCAAGCCAGGGCTGAATTGCATGTCCCTTCCCAGTTCATGTATTAAAGTCCTAAGCCTCAGGACCTCAGAATGTGACTCTGTTTGGAGAGCTTGTTCTTTTGCTTAAAAATATGCCATGTGTAGATTTTTTTTTAAGTAGAGGAAGGCAAGCGGATAATAAAAAAAGTTAAGCACTGGACAGGGCATGCTCCCTCTAAAGGTGAATAGGCATATATTATAGCACAGTGATGTGGAATGAATGGAATTTTTAAAAGCTGGTTTTACTTGGGTAAGTCACTACACCTTTCCAAGCTTAGTCTTGTAAGATGTATATCTTTTCTGTCAGACTTGAAAGATTGTGATGTATAACCCACTACCTCCATTTTAGGTTCCCCCGCCCCTTTGAAGATAGTAACTCCCTCACCTATGTACACTCACCTGTGTATGCCCATCTCTTTCCAAGGACCCCTTCCGGTACCCAGCCATCCTCTTCCAGTGAACTCTGAATCACTACGACCCTCGCCATGTGTACAGTGACCCCCCATTCCCATTCTCTCCAAGTCACTGCCTCCTTCTTTGTGCACCTGCCTCTACCTAATCACAGCCAATCGTGCAGACTGTGCACCTGAGCTCCACCAATTAGAGCAAAGGGCAGTATTGCGTCAGATCAGAATTAAAAACACCTCACTCCCTTGCTAGACATGCATTTTTCTTTTGCCATTCAGCCAAGTAAAATTTCTGCCTTGCTCACCCACACTAGACCACGTGTTTGATTTCATTTCATGTCTTCCTCACACATTTAAGAGACAAAACAATAACTGCTTTACCTTGTTCTTTGCACACTTGGATTATTCAGCTGACTTTATGGACAGTAGAATTGCTAAGCAATTAATATAAATGTTGAAAGAGAATACAATGAGCATACCTTTTAGAATTATCCTTATCACATTTTTCATAACAAAAACAATAAATTCCCTTTAAATTGTTTTCAATGACATTGTTATAACAAGATACCTAAAGAGACAGTTTAACATTATTATTTCTGGCTAACTTTGTCTGTTTCCTGCCTTTTCACCTTCTGTATTTTTCTATCTATATCTGCAGCCCTCTGTTTCTCTCTGGTATCACTTTAGTTCTCAAAATGTTCAAGCCTCCATAACTTTTTAAACATTTAGAGGGGGAATGAGGAGGGACAGAAAAAGGATGGAACTGAAGAATGAAATTGACCAAATTACTGTATGTATATATATGAACATGCCACAGTGAATTTCACCTTTATGTATATCTATAAAGCACCAATTAAAAAATAATAAATAGAAGGGAGGGAAGAAGAGTAGAGGAAGGGAACATGGAGGAACAGAGAGAAAGAAGACATACTGGGGACTGAAATGGAGCAAATTATATTCCATGCATGTATGATTATGTCAAAATGAACTCCACTATTATATATCACTATAATTTGTGCACTAATAAAGTTAAACTATTTTAATATTTACCCCACGGAAAATTTGGTGATCTTTTTCATAAATGTGAAAAAAATGTTATCTCATTTTTTTATTGGTGCATCGTAGTCTTACATAATGAAGGGATTCGTTATTACACATTCATACACATATACATGACATGATAATGTAACTTGGGCCCGATCCTTACCCAGGGTTTACCCCCACCCAAACCCACTCCCTGGTCTGACATCTCCACTACATTCCCCTAATTACAGCTATAAATGTATATATACATATGTAATTGTTTTTTCCTTTTCCAGTCCTGTGTGTCTTCATGGGTATTATTTAGCTTCTCAAGGGATTATTATCTCAATTATAATTTTGCTTTCTGACCTAAAAGAATGAGTGTCTAAGAAGAATAGCCCATTAGTGTCTAAGAAGCCCAGCATGCACTAAACAAAACAAAACAAAAAACCTCTAGTGACTAACAGCAGTGAACATGCATCATATTGATTGCTTGTTATTGAGCACCCAGAGAAACAGGAAAATGAAAAAAAGGAAGGAAAAAAGAGAAAAGCATTATGTTCATTTTGCTTACTGTAATGTTAAAACTGATTATTAGGCTTGGCTGTTTTTAAGCTGATTTCACTAGTAACATTAATAGTTTCCCATCACTTTTTCACTGAAGTATTTAGCAGTCATTGATAATTATTGTCAGTCTGCATTATTGCATTAGGGATTACAAAGTTGTAATATTCTAGCTGCCTCCTTGCCTCTTCCCTCTTCTTCTCTTTCCACCTATAATTCTTCTGTAAAGAAAACTTTTCTTGGGGCTGGAGTGGTGGCTTAGCAGTGGGAACGCTTGCCTAGCATGCACAAGGACCCAGGTTCAAACCCTGCACCACAGAAAAACAAAGGCCAGATGAAAAACTAAATAAAATTGACTCTCTCTTTCTCTCTGACTCTCTCTCTCTTAAAAAAAAACAAAAAACAAAAAACGGAAGCTTTTTCATATCAATTTGGTTACTTCAAAGACTAATTGGTGCAGGAAAGGAAGGATAAGGGCTTTATTCCCTTTATCGGTGTACACTGTATTTGAATTTTAATTAAAATTTTTTATTTCTAAAAGTTTGGGATCTTTTCAGATCTCCTTGGATTTTGTTCCTATTTTCAAGCCTGTTTTTAATTCTTGCAATATCTTTTTTTAATATTCTGTTTAATAATCTTATTATTTGAAGTCTTAGTTAATCTGTGCCTCTTATTGTTTCTACTGGCTGTCAACCAGAGTGTTTTCATTTTATTTTAAAATGTATGAGCCGGTTTTGTTTGTTTGTTTGCTGTTATTGTTTGGTACTTCATCTTTGGGACTCCTTTGGGATAGATTCCCCCAGAGGGGAATTTAATCTTCTTTTGTTGGATTCCCATAGACATAGTAGTCTTCAACTTCAAAAAATTGTTTTTCCTTTTGAAATGTTTTAGACCACCCATTTAGTATGGATTCCAGCTTCAAATTGTGGTTTGTGGTTGAAATTAATCAGGGAAGAATTTTCCTTCCTTTTCCTTATCCCTACATGTTGCGATAGGCAGTATTTATGGGGTAGAGAATCTAGCCCTTGAGGTCCCAAATTTATGGATTGGTGTGGAGTTAGACTCTCCAAGTTATATGTCTCCTGGAATGTGTCTTCTGTCCTCCAGCCTTGAAAATCATGGAAACCAAAGCTTAAGTTTATAGGTTTCAGCAAATACCCTCAGACCATAAAGGCAAATTTCCATGTTCTGTCCATTTCTCTGGGTTTCCATCTTTACTCTCTTTTATCTTTTTTTCATGTAGCCCTGATTTGTTTTGTAGGTCATGAATGCATTTGGGAAGATTTTTCAAATATATTTTATCCAACATTTTAATTTAATCATTCTGTCAGCAATGCAAATACCTTCACTGTGTGCTCTTTTCATTAACTGTGCTTAAACTCCTCAATAGTTACTTACATATTATTGTAGATCTTTCTATTTATTTTATCCTTGTCAGTAATATATATGTCAGTCTTTAAAATCACACTTGATTTGTTCTACTATTCTGTTTCATTTCAGCCTGCTAGGCTCATAGAAACTATTTAATAAAATTCTCACTGATGATTATTAAAGAAATGAACTTCTCATTAAGATTATTTCATAGTTCATGATACATTATTGATATGAAAGAGTAAAAATCATTTTTGTAAAGTAAATAACTTTCTTATAGGGAAAAACTTTCTAATTTGAGTTACTTGACTGATATTTGGGAATTGTTAATTAAATACCTATATGAAATACATATATGGGAATTTTATTTCTCTGTATTTTATTAAGTAAGCACAAAATGCTCTAAAATATTTTCTTTTCCCTTTGAGATGTGAATTTTAGTCAGTAGGGACAATTGTTCTATAGGTTTTTTAGCAGATAGGAAGCAGATGTGGCATGGAGTGGAGACTACTAGGAGAACAAATGTATGAGTAATCTGGAAAAAGATTAAAATTAAAATCAAATTATGAATTAAATGTCTGCCCAGTTTTGGACCAAAGCTTTTCCATTCTTGGTTCTCTGAAGAGATGAGCCACTGCATGTTCTTAACAGAGAGAGAGAGAGAGAGAGAGAGACAGACAGACAGACAGAGACAAAGAAGAAAGACTTGCTAGTACTCCACTACACTTACTGTTCTATGTCCAGGTTTTTTTTTTTAACAGTCTTATTTTTATTTTCTTTGGTCAGGTGGAATATAACCCTTCATTACCCTGCATTTGTACTTAAGAATATTATTTTCTTTGGTTAGACAACATCTTTTAAATCATATGCATTTTGTCTTATGCGTCTAAGAATGTCAGGCATGTTTGTTGGTCAAATTGCCTGGCAGATGGAAACGACATTTGATGAAGAATGTTCTGACCCAATACAAATTTATTGTTATTTTAGTGAAACTGTTCAAAGCATAAAGACTTCATTTCACATCTACACTAGCAACTTATCTGGGAGCTGGTTATAAGGATAATATCTGCTTAGGATTGCAGTGATTCTCCCATTCTCAGTGCCCTCTTCGATATGCCTGAATTGTAGACACAAACTAGATGGGCATCTACAAGTCTTTAAATCTCTGAAATGCTTCATAATGATTATGTTCACTGGGCATACTTTTTTCTTCTATACATACCAAGATGCTTTACATTTGAATTCACTTAAGACACTGTTTATTTTTAGGTATGAAGCCACCCATTATTAGACTAATTTGGTAATTATCTGACTGATTTTGTTCCCCAAAGTAATACTTGAGAGATTGGGGTGGGATCAGTTATAATAACATTAGTTTAAAACTATATGTAGTGGGGCCTGGAGCCATGGCTTGGCGATTTTGGTGCTTGCCTGGCATGTGCAAGGACGTGGGTTCAAACCCTAGCACCACATACACAAGTGTCAAAGCAACGAAAGTCACATGGAAAACTACATAAAATTGATTCTGTCTCTCTCTCTCTCCTTCTCTCTCTCTCTGTCTCGTTCTCACTGTTCCTCTCTCTTAAAAAATATATTTAGTGATAAGAAATAAATCATAGGCTCAGAACATGGACTGTCTGTATTCTAACCTGTAAATAAATACTAAATAACAGTAAATGTTTACTCCTATTGTCAATATATATTGAAGAATAACAAGGGATGATAGGAAGGGAGGAGAAGGGGAAATGTTGGAACTGAGGTAAAGCAAGGTACATTCCAAGCGTTTATAAGTATATCACTGTATATATTGTAGTCATGTATATAAAAATGAATGTTCTTCATAGGTATAAGAATTATGACACTGTACTTGGGTTTTTTAGGAAAAATATAGGATCCAGAAGAGAGGATTGGGGGGACAGGAGGAGGAGAGAGGTAAAGGGGTGTGGGGGGTGCATGTTGACCAAATTATATTGCTATATTGTGTGCATCTAGGAATATGTGACAACAAATCCCATCATTATATACAACTATAATCCGCTAATAAAAATAAATTTAAAAATAATTTAATAAAAAATTATAATCTATATGAAAAGGAAATTATCTGGCTTTCTGTGCTTTTGGTCATATTGTTTCCATTTTTCAGTGCATCTACATAATTAGTGATATATATAGCTCATAATGATTCTTTAAAACCATATCTTTAAGTAATAACTCCAAGAAAAGTGTGAGAAAACATGTATTCATTTTTTTATCAAAGATAAACCCTTTGGAATAATTTCAGTTCATCATATGTTTTCATTCATTCACCAAAACTTTATTATACACTTATTAAATGATAGGTTAGGTGTGTGGGCAGTGGTTATGGTATGTTTCTGAACCCTAAGAATCTATGGTTTAATACTATTCGGATACATTGGGACATTGAGGGGAAATAATCTTCAACATAGACCATCTTCAGGCTCTGTTGCCTCTGCTCTTCATGTTACTCATTATTTTAAGATTGAAATTACAGGACCTATACTATGGTAGTTGGAGGAAAATTTAATGAAATCCCTTTTGAAACATGTCCTAATAGGCACCAGTGTATCAATGTTCCAGGTGATAAAAGTGTGATGTATTAAATATGTATTTTTACAATTTAATCTCTATTTTCTGAAGGTAGTTTTTGATATAAAACATAAATAAAATAAACTTATATGTAATTTTAAAAAACTTGTATATGGGGCTGGAGTGGTGGCTCAGCGGAAACGGCACTTGACTGGCATGCATAAGGACCTGGGTTTGAACCGCAGCACCACATACACAACTAAGTGTCAGAACAACAAAAACTAGATGAAAAAACTTAATAAAGTTGATTGTTTCTTTCCTTATCTTTCTCACTGTCCCTCTCTCTCTCTTCCAAAAAAAAGTAATTTTAAGTGTAGAGTTCAGTGAATTTTGAGAAAGAATGTACTCTTATAATCATAACTGCAAGCGTTTTCCTGAGACAAACCTGAATGTTAAACTAGATTTCTCTTCCAATCTCATCTAAGCAATTGCTAATCTCTATCCATTTACACTCTAAACTTCCACAGAACCTATCCCCTCTTTACTCTTCAGAAGTACTACTGTAGTTTTTTATATGTTAAGCCCTGTTTTTCACCTTTATTACTACAGTCTAATTTAGAATTTCTTTTCTTTCCTTTATACCTCTATAATGTTACTAAACTGTGATTTCCTAAAATTTCTTAATAGTTCCACCTGAAGCCTTGGTTTCTGAGAGAGGGATTGGTGTAGAGTGGCAGCTTATTTGATGATTACATCATTCATCAGATGGGAATATATATCGAAAAGCAGATTTTTGGAGGAAAGATAATGATTTAGTTCATTTTACAATGTGGAAGAAATAAAACATTGTCTTATATTTCAGATTTGAAATTATCAGAAGTATTTTTATTTGATTCAAGGTTTATGTAAACAACTATGAGGAAGAGAGAAATACAACCACCTCAAATATCAGAAACTTCTGAGTTTTGTATTCATGAGAGAAATGAAGTTTGTTAATGCTTTGTGCACAAAAATTATAATGTTTGTTCAAATTTACTTATATATGGGATGATTATTAAGTAAATTTACAAACTCTCACTTTCACCAACATATATTAACCTGGCTTTAAAATATCTTTTTATAATCATCCAAACATTTCTCAAAGACCATGCAGTACATACAAATTGTGACTTTACCTTTTAGATCAGTAAAAACAAACTCAGAGGTAAAAGAATTAAATCAGGGTATCTTTTAACCTTGATTATGATGAAAGTGTAGAATATTTGATTATGACAATAAAATTGAACTTTATTCTTACTGTAAAACTTGCCTCCACTTTAATTGCCATCACTTAGGTTGTTTTCCTGTACCATAAATATTCTATGATTCTAGTTATTCTTAATACAGAAAGAAGAAATTTTCAATACAAAAACTGAATAAATAAAATATTTTAGACTTCAGTGTTTGTACTAGGCATTTTGAGTCACTAACCTCCCATACAAATAAGTTTTACCAAGCTACTGTATGTAGTATTATTTAGAAAGTGATTGTTCCTTTCTTTAAAAGTGAAAATCCCAATCAGAATTCCAGGAAGTTATTTTATATATATTAAGAAATGGATTCTGCAGTTTATATGGAAAGGCCAAGACCTAAAATAGTGATACAATATTGAAGAAGAACAAAGTTGGAAGACTCACATTAACCTATTTCAGAAATGTTTTGTATGGTTGAAATAAAGAGATGATAAAACTACAAATTCTCTAATCACACATTTTATTGCACACAAAGGGATTCACTTTTTTAATTCTCAGTGCTCAAAAAGGGGGGAAATAACAAGAATAAATCTCACAGGGAAGATACTTGATAAATGAGGTACAGATACCACATAGTGAGTGAGATCCAACTTAATTTAGAGCTCAACTGTTACAGTCTAGTTGCTCAATTAGGAGGCAAGCAGACCTTTGCAGATGTTAAGTCGAATTGAAATTTGAGATTACCTTCCTATGAGAGGTTCTTGGGGAAAGATGTTTGATTAACACAGCAGAAACCATGACCACACTCAAGGATACTTAACACTAGCAAGCAGTGCTGTTGGTGGGTGAGCCTGTGGAGAATAGTTCAAACACCAACAGAGATTATCCCTGCATAGGCTAAATTCTCATATGTCTATCAAAATTGTGGATGTATATGTATTTTGGAGACTGGTAGTTGAAGCGGATAACTCACATATATGATCAGATAAGATGTGATTTAACATTCTCATGGGGAGGGTGATTATATTCCATGTTCTTAACCACAGTAAAGCATGCCATTCACATAGTTAGCTATGTATTTGGATTCATTTCAAAGCTACCTTACAAAGAGAGAATACAATGACTAAGGCAGTGAGGTATTAGTTAAATAATAGACACATTTTATCAATGGAACCAATTAGAAAGCCCAGAAACACACCCATGCAGTTACAGCCAGGTGATCTTTGACCAAAAAAAAAAAAAAAAAAAAAGCAGTCTATTTAATCGAGAAAGAATAGTCTTCTCAACGAATGGTCTGGAACAACCATATGTCCATATGGGAAGAAAGTGAATATAGACATAAGTCTTACATCTTTCATTAAATTAACTCAAAATATATCATGGGCCTAAATGTAAAATACAAAACTATAAATACCCTGGAAGAAAACTTAGGAGAAAATCTAGGCAACCTTGGATTTGGCAATGAGTTTTTATATACAAAACCATAAGTTTGATCCATGGAAAAGAAAAATAATAAGTTGCAGATCGTTAAAATTAAAAGCTTTTTCCCTTTGAAAGACATTGCTAGGAGAATGAAAAGGCAAGCTACAGACTGAGACAAATTTTTGGAAAACATTTATCTGATAAAGGGCATATCTATAATATAAAGAAACTCTTAAAAATCAAAAAGAAAACAAAGCATTCAATTAAAAATGGACAAAAGAACTGAAACCATATAAAGAAGATATACAGATGGCACATATGCATATGAAAGAGCTCAATATTATTTTTTTAAGAGAGAGGGACAGTGAGAGAGAGGGAGAGAGAATAATTTTTATTTAATTTATCATGTGGTTTTCATTGCTCTAATGCTTTGTTGTGTGCGTAGTGCTGGAGTTCAAACCTGCGTACTCACACATGCCAGGCAAGTGCCATAACCACCAAGCCACTGCTGTATCCCCAAGCTCAACATTCTTCATCATCAGAGAACTGCGTATTAAAACAATTGCATATTTTCAAAAAAAACCCAGTGGTATGGGCATCCAAAATTCCTGACAAATGACAAATGCTGGTAAAGATAGGAAGCTTATAGGAATGCAAGGTGGTATGACCACTTTGAAAGACATTTTGGCAGTTTCTTACATGTCTAATATGATAGTCTTAATGTATAATCCAGCAATTGTACTTGTGCCTATTTGTCTATTTGAGATTAAAACACCTGCACAGAAAGCTGCAGATGAATATATATATAGCACTTTTGTTCATTTTCACCAAAAAATGAACCAAGATGTTCTTAATAAGTGAATAAAGAAACTGTGATTCATTCATACAATGAAATATTTCTCATTGATAAAAATAAATGAACCAGGAAGCCATGAAAAGATGTGGATTAATGCATGTTAAATGCATATAAGTAAATGAAAGAAGTCAATCTGTAAAAGCTAAATACTTGTAGCATTTAATTCTAATCATATAACATTCTGATAAAGACAGTAAAAAGATCAGTGATTGACAGGAATTTGGGGGAAAGGGAGGAGAAATGAATGAGTAAATCACAGATTTTTTTAGAGCCATGAAGACCATTCTAAATGATACTTTAATGGTGGATATATGACATTATGTAATTGTTGAACTCTTAAATGATATAGCCATAAAATATGAACCTCAATATGTACAAATTTTATTTTATTTTATTTTTTTAAAGAGAGAAGGACAGTGAAAGAGAGAGAGAAAGAGAATCAATTTTTTATTGAGTTTTTCACATGGCTTTCATTGCTCTGACACTTAGTTGTGTACGTGGGTGCTGGGGTTTGAACCCGTGTACTCGCGCATGCTATGCAAGTGCCATAACTGCCGAGCCACTGTGCCAGCCCTAGTATGTGCAAATTTTAAAAAGTAAAGAATTATGTAGGAGCTTGGAAGATCAAAGAAAGGAATGCAGACTTTAACAAGAGAATTTTATTATATAGTTCAAATATATGAAATAACCTCCCTGAAGGGGTGGGGGAATAGATGGATTGGCCTACGTAACATTGGAAGTGAATCTGTAAGACTCAATGCAAAAGGAATTACACTTAATCATTGTATTTTAGTTGATAAAATTGTTTCCCATTATGAGTACATGTTAAAAATTCTGATACCTTTAAGCATATACTGGAATTGAATAATTAAATAAATAGATAGTAGATGATAGAAGCCATTCTTCTTGTTGGAATAGGAATTTTCAGACAAGCAAGGGAAGTATGATCCATTTGGTAATAGATTAGATTTGGAAACATCATTATGAACTTGTTTTTACCATAATATAGATAACAGATGGTTATATATAGAAACGTTAAAAAATATGTGTACACACACACACACACACATACACACATTTCCTTTCTCTATCAGCTGATAGGCCCAAAAGAAATGATACCACAATAGTGGTATCATTGTTTCTAAAACCATTCTCCAATAAAAGGAACCATGGTTTCTTGGAGAAATGGAAGATTCCAGGAATAACACAGGAAATGTTTGAGTCTAAAAATACTGTAGTGTCAGAAATTAAGGAGGCACTAAAAAAATTCAAGTTGATGGAAGTAAAAGAACATATAGAAGCCAGTTGAAAGAGTTTCCAAAATGGCCAAAGGTGGAATAATTGTAACAACAAAATAGGAAAAGTGCTATTGGACAGTAACCCAAAGCATAAAATAATATCCATAAATCTAAACTAATAGAAGTAAATAAATGGGCCAGAAAAGTCAGATCTCCTGGGAAGAAAAATTCTCATTAATTTATTAGATACTCTTCAAGGAGAAGGAACTTAATTCCTTCTGATGTGTGGGCTATGCATCATATAGTGACTTTATTTCAAAGTGTTCAGTATGAAAAAAGGAAGAGAATGCTAACTTTACATTGGAGAAACCTCAGAAACACTGATTGAGCCAGATGATCAAAGTCAATATCAACAGTAATAAGTCTCAGTAGGGTATGTCCTGTAACCCCAGTGTAATCATGAGAAAAATATCCAACAAATAGAGGGCATCCTACAAGAGAGCTGACGAATATTCCTCAAGCAGAGAGGAACTGCTTAATGGCTGAGAATTTCTTTGGGGAAATGAAAATATTTGGAACGAGATAGAGATGTTGGTTACACAACACTGAACATCTTAAAATCACTGAATTATTCATTTTAACATAGCTAATTTTGTGTTATATGATCATCTCAAAAAAAGGCAGAAATAAAAGAATACACACTGTATGATTTCATTTATGTGACATTGTAGAACTCGCAAGACTAATGTATGGGAATAGAGGTGAGAACAGGTATTTCCCTAGGGTGTCTGGAAGGGGGAACAAGGGACCTTCTAGAGAACAGAAGTGTTCTGTTTCCTGATCTTCCTGATCTGGGTGCTGGTGACCCAGACATATGTTCACTCTGAAAAATTCATGGGGCTGTCCTCTTAGAACAAATGCATTATACTTTTATGTGTATTTTTAATATATATTTATAATGCTTAAGAAAAAAGTTTGAAGATGTAAATTTAAAAAAAAACTGTTGAGGCTGTCAAAAACTGAGAACTTTCAAAGTCTGAGAACTGTCACAACCAAGGGGAGCTTAAGGAAACACAACTAAATGTAATATATCCTGGATGGGATCCTGAAACAGAAAAAGGAGATTAGGTAAAAACTAAGGAAATCTGGATGAAATTTGGACTTCAGTTAGTAAAACAGTGTTAATATTGATTCATTAATTATAACAAATATAATGTGCTAATACAAGATGTTAATAATAGGGGAAACTATGGAGTATATAGGAACTCTCTGTACTGTGTTCTCAATTTTTCTGTGATTCTAAAATTGTTCTTCTAAAAGTCTATTGCAAATCTATTTTAAGGCCTCAGAATAATCCAGTGGTTTGTCTTTCCTGTAGTTTTGAGAGTGTTTCCTGTCTTGCTGACTCTACTTCCCTATCTGACATCACTTTTGATGGCAACCCAATAGCTCAAGAGTCATGGTACAAACACACTGTCCTTCAGAATATGATGCAGCTGCGCCAGCTAGATATGAAGAGAATCACGGTGAGAACATTTTCAAAGTGTTTACCATATTATTTCCCTTAGTGTGGATTAGGAAATTGAGGTACCTGCTTCTTAATTTTAATTAATTATGGGACTATGCATTATTATGACTGTATACTTCAAAATTATAGTTTTTAACACCTGTCCCAGCTCCAATTTCCTTGACTAGAGCTTTGTAAATTCCTTGCCTTCTGTTTAAATTAACCATCATGCTTATTTTTCATTCTTGCTTCATATCCAACTAATAATTTATTTTGGAATGGTTGGGTAAGGATTTCATTTAGTGAGTGACTTAGCGATTAAGATCTTGGATGCTGGACCCATACTGAGTCTGAATACTGATATGATTCCTTTCAGCCATGTGATTTCTGGCAATTTACTTGATCTTTCTATATCTTATATCTTATTTTCCTCCAAGTAAAATAGAAATCATAATTATACTGTATCATAGAGTTGTTGTGAAGATAATGTGTAAAACTTTGGAAGGGTATGAGGCTCTTAGAAAGTGATGGAGTTATTATTGTTATTAATGTTGTACCTCCCAAAGTAGCTATGTTTTCAAATTCGTTCTATTTTCTATTTCCCATGGTTTAATATTTTGATATGACTGCTGATCTAAGTGAAATCCTGTATATGATAGTCCCCTCTTATTAGGTGCACAGTACACATAAGCATATTATTGGCTTTAAAATTTTCTCAAAGAGACTTGTCTGACTTTGTTTCATTGCATCCCAAATTTATTTTTTTCCTGAAAAAATATTTATTAATAGTCTCAGTTGGATCATCTCTGTCCTAAGAAAAAAATCTCAACTCTATGTTTTTTCTCTTCTAGTGTCTGCTGATTTTGATGTGGATTGTGATCAGCTAGGTTTGCTCAATTGACAAGTGACTTATTCTTTGTATAACAGCTTCACAGTCTGTGCAGGGTTTTTTTTTTTTCGGTTTATGCCTCAGCAATATTATGAACATTGAACGGAGCTAGTGTGTGGATGAATTAATGAATATCAGCAGTCTCCTAGGGTTCTCTCTCTCTCTCTTATCCATGATGGACGGTTGATTCTTTGTCCTCTCAGATTATTAAGATCTATACTGGGGTTGGAGTGGTGGCTCAGGGGTTGGAGTGCTTGCCTGGCAAGCACAAGGACCTGGTTTTGAACCTCAGCACACATATACAACTAAGTGTCAGAGAATTAAAAGCCAGATGGAACAATACATATAATTTATTCTTTCTAAAAAGAAAAAGTCTATACTATAAGGGTTGGAGCAGTGTCTCAGCAGTTGGAGCACTTGCAGCACTTGCCTAGCATGCACAAGGACCAGGAGTTAAACTGCAGCACCACATACACAACTAAGTGTCAGAGACACGAAGTCCAGATGAAAAAAATAAGTGAAAAATTCTCTCTCTCTCTCTCTCTCTCTCTCTCTCTCTCTCACACACACACACACACACTATCCCTCGATCTTTAAAAAAGAAAAGATCCTTACTATCAATAGTGTTTTGTATTTTAGGGATAGCTCTTAAATCTTATCTCCATGTCTTTATTAATTAAGCATCCTTGCTACTTCTAATTGCTCTTCCTTATGAGGTTGAGATGAGTGGGGAAAGATAACTATAGAGCTATCTGATTTACATAAATTATACTTAATTATGTTTTTTATATGTCAGACTTGTCTACTCAACCAGCATAGTCTTCAGGACAATAATTGTTCTTCCACTTTCTTTTCCTGACACATAAAAATATTCTATAATTTTTTCCCTTTCCTTCTCTGTCTCATCTAATGCTAAAAATGTGGTTGAACTTACTAATACTAATGTTCAGTAAAGACTTATTGATGGAGTGAAATTTACCTAACTTTTTGTTCCTTAAATAAAGGATAATGAATACTGTATATAATTATTATCCTGTACATTCCATAGGGTGTTTGCATGGTAAGGAAACAGGGGAAGGTCACCTGGGAGTAGAATGGGGATATCTGTAGAGCAGCAGTATCTGTAGAGCATGTAAATATAAATGTAGAGCATACCTGTTCCTTCATGGTTTATTTTTAAAAATTTAAAATTGGAAACACTTTCAATGTTACAGAAAAAAAGTACAGTACAAAGAACTTCTTTTCTTGAACGTTTGAGAATAAACTGCTGACTTGAATCCCCAACAACTGTATAAGCAAAGACAGCTCATATATAACCATAATAAAACTAACAAAATTGAGAAATAAACATTGAAAAATGACTTGCATCTAATTCTTGGCCCATATTCAATTTTCACTCATTATATTAATAGGGTTCTTCATAGTAGATTTGTCCAGTTCAGAATTATAAGTTGCCTGTAGATGCATTCTGCTGTTGTTTGTGGGTTTTGGAAATAGTTCTTTACACTTTCTTCAACTTAGGTGACTTTGACACTTATGAAGGTTACAGGTTGGTTATTTGGTAGAATGATTCTCAATTCATATTTTTCTGCTTTCCTCATGGTTAATTTTTACTTATGGGTCTGGCACACTTGTCATAGAAGTGAATTTATGTTCTCATTGCATCCTATCAAGAGGTATGTTTTTTTGTACTTATCCCTTTACTGATGATGTTTACTTTGATAGTGTGTTCCAGGTTTTTTTATTCTTTATCTTTGTAATCCGCTTCCTCATAGAAATTTCAATTTATTCATATCAGTGTGAAGTGATGATATTTAGTTTCACCTTTTGCTTATAACTATTTAGTTAACTTAAGTGGTAAGCAATAGCCCTTTTAAAGGACTCTTTGTAGCAGGTGTTTGGAGCTAGCTATAATTATTTACGAATAAAGTTGTATTGGAACAAATTTCCATTTGTTTGATGGTGCTCATTTATTTATCTATTGTCTATGTCTGCTTTGACGTTAGTGACAGTGTTGCATAGTTGCCAGAATCTATATGCCACAAGCCCCACATTTTTACTATCTGACTAAAAAAGTTTTCTGACACTCATTCTTTTTTTTTTATTAGATGTATATAGAGATACGATTGAGGGGGAAACATTATCAAACCATCAGTAACCAATGTATATATTCTTTATTATCCAGGGGTAATTCTTTAACAATTTTTTCCTCTTTAAAAAACAAAATCATGGGCTGGAGCAGTTGCTCGGTGGTTATGGCGCTTGCCTGGCATGCACAAGGACGCAAGTTCGTACCCCAGCACCACGTACACAACAAAGTGTTGGAGCAATGAAAGCCACATTAAAAACTAAATAAAAATTGAGTCTCTCTCTCTCTCTCTCTCTCTCTCACTGTCTTTCTCTCTTTAAAAAAAGAAAACCAAAATCTTGATTCTATTTTTGTATAAATTTACCACGTAAACATTTTAGCTGAGGTAAATTACACTAATATTTAAGATTCTTCTATGTACTAAGGCTATAGTTCCCAAACTATGTGAACTCACTCAGGCATTGTGGAATATTTTTAATTTTCAAAGGAAACAGTGAGATTTGACATCTGTGAGACACAGAGCAACTACTTGCTCAAGATGGTTTACCATTTTGACATTAGATCACGTTATATTCCTTTCTGTCACATCATACCTTTACAAAGCTGAGTTTTCAGTGGTCATTATGATAAAAACCAATACCATGCCCAAATCCATGTAGAACAGGGAATTAGGGTGGCAGTATCCATCTAATCTGATGCTTGGAGCTGATGTTTGAGAAGTTATTAAACACCCAACAAGTTATACACATTTCCACTGTGATTACTTAATAATGGTATTTTTCTTTCAATTTACATATATTATTTTTTCAAATGGATACTAATTTGTGTGGACATGAATACTTAGTTGTTTGGATCTAACTACTTAGTAAATGAAACTCCTGTATGTTTCTTTTGGCCTAAAGGCAATGCAAAAAAAGTCCTGATAATACCTTTAGGCACATGAACTGAGGGGTTTTATGACAGGGTGTGTATTAGACACTAGAAGTGACAAGATCAGTTTCACAGTTCATACCCTAGAGTTATTTATAGACACTACATAAGCCTGTAAGCTGGAATTTGTCAATCCTTGATATATACTACAGAGGCAGGATTGCAGCCAGATTATGATGTGAAATGGCAATCCTAGTTGGATAAGATATATGTGTGCGTGTGTGTTATGCACATCCACATTTGTGTGTATATATACACATGTATATGCTTACATACACACATTCACATGTGTACATGCATGAACACCCAAGCCAAAATGATATCAAAGAATAAAACAACTCCCAAGTCTACCAGAGAAATAGGAAAAGTTCCAAAGGAGAAGATACTTGATTCAAAACTTGAAGAGTGACCAAAAAAAGAGGATGTATCTGTGGAGAATAAAGGTATGCAAAATGAATAGGGGTGCTGAGAAAATATAGAAACTGATGGCAGTTCAATATGGCTAAGAATTGAATGTACATGGCAGAGAATAGTGGGAGACATTCCCACTACAAGCAAAGGGTAGGGCGTTTTATGTCGGAATATGGAGTTTAGATTTTTTTGTTGTCTTGAGCATAATAGTAGGATCCCCTTGAAGAGTTTAAGGTAGGTAAAATAGTTTGCCTTTTAAAAATGCTTTCCAGCAAGATAGCAGCCTAAAGGATGAATTTTGGAGAATGAAATAGGGATGAGAAGCAAAGAGATTAGTCAAGGTAAGAGATTCTGGGCATCTGATCCGGAGGAGTAACAAGAAATAAGATGATGCTGTCTATTGCTGGCCTTGACTCTTCTCTTCTTTTGTTATCTCCCATAGTAAGAAGGGGGTTTGTCTATTAAAAATAGAATAAAGATCAATAAGATAAAACTGAAACCTAGAAGAGGTGAATGAACAAGTTTTAATCCAGGCCCATCTAGAGCAGGGATTCGCAAATTTCTTTGGTAAAGGACTTGAAGGTAAATATTTTAGGCATTGTGAGCTAATACAGTCTCTGTTGAAAGTACTCAACTTTCCCATTGCAGTGTAAAAAGAGACATGAACAATACATAAATAAGCATGACTTTCTTCAAATGAAATATTATTTATAAAAACAATTAGCAGGATGATTTGGCCTGTGGACTAGAATTTCTCATTCCTTGATGGAGAGCACTGAATAAATTGCTAGACCATTGAAAGTTATCTCTGAGATATGGTATAGAATAATAGTGTAACTGAAAGGTAAGGTGAACACATAAATTCTCCAAATTATAACAATCTACTTAATGTTATGAAAGAAATCTAAACTGAATTATTAAAAGATGGTTTTTGAGTACTTAAGGAATTGATCACTAGGAGGCAGCATTAGTTCACTAACAGCAAAGCATGCAAGACAAAATTAGCTTCCTATTTTAGACATTTTGAACTTTTTAAATTGATATAGTATCTGTACATATTTATGGAGTATAGTATAATGCATGCATCCAATGTGTGATGATCAAATCAGGATAATTATGAATAGACCCTTTCAGAGAAGTGTCTGAGACATGTTTGGTTTTGAAGCAAAGGATTTGGAAGTCTGTTATGACATCATTCTGAATAAGTTATATGACAACATCGTTAAGTGGATTTTTGATTCAAGTGTATCTACAAAACATGAAGGAATGGGTTAATGACAACCTTTAGAGAATCTGTACTGACATGCCATGAGGGATTTTATCTTGCCTGTTCTATTCGGCATTTTTGTTAAAGTCTAAATGAGAGAATGTTGAGGTTACTCTGGTAAAGTTTGTAAATGACAAAAACTGAAGAAATTAGAGATCCTAATATATTAGTTGGTCAAATCAGAATCCAAGAAGCCAAATAGACTAGGACAGGGCTTAGCAAACTGTAGCCTGTACACCAAATCTGTCCTGTATCCAATTTTTGTTTATCAAGCTAAGAATGCTTTTATAGTTATAAAATATTGTTTTTCTTAAAAAAGGAAACATAAAAGAATATAAGATAGAAAGTGTATGTAGCCCAGAAACCCTAAAATATTTACTATCTGGCCCTTTACAGAAAAAGTTTGCTGACCCCCATCTAGAAAAATAAATAGAAATTAACAAAATTTAAAAAACAAATTAAAAATATCAAAACTTACTCCATAATAACAGTCAGACAAAACAGTTTTCAGCACAAATACTGAGCTGTGGAAGATGAGACTTGGCAGTTGAATGAAAATAATACATTGGAATTAATAAGCTCAACCTGAATTAATTATGAGATGTGATTGTTAATGTTGGTATGAATGTGTAGCAATGAATCCTTTCAATATATAAAACAATGTTGAATTAATTTTAAAAATTTAAAATAAAATTAATTACATGGCAAAAAATTAATATGGCTTAAAGAACCCCAGCACCATATACAGAACTAAGTGCCGGTGAAACAAAGGCTAAATGGAAAGATAAATAAAATTGATTCTCTCTTTCATTCTCTCTTTCTCTCTTTAAAAATAAAGAATATTCATTTATAGAAATAAAGAAATCAGGAAATGGATACAGTCATCCCATTTGGTTTTCAATGGTCATATTATACCTGAACTATTATTAAATAGTTTTAGAGGGGTAAAAAAATTTGAGCATTTCCAAGGAATCTGATTGTATTAGTTATCAAAGAAGAAGATATAAGAAATATATTACAATTGTTTGTGAGAGAGAACTGACACATTTTGAGGAGTTAGAACAAGGATCATTATACAGACAATTCTGGGAGGTAGAATTTTCTTCTGTTTATTTTTAAGGCAGCATTTTGGAAGTACAGGCACAATTCTCACAATTCTGAAAGAGAAATGATCTCAAAAATTTCACAAATCCACATTTAGTTGGCTAAATATGAACATATTTACAGTTTGCTCCTTGGGAAAAAAATGGAATAACTCATTTCAGGCAAAAATAAGTTTCCTTTTTTGGTAGATGTTATTAACACTCACTGATGATTTTGTTCTCCTCTCCTTTTTGATATGTGGGAATATGGTATTTCTCTTTCATTCTGAAGTTACGTGTTGTTATATAACTTTCTTTGGCTAATTGAACGTGAGCAGAAGCACCATGTCTCATTTTCAGGCAGAAGCAATTAAAAAACCAGTGTATGATTCTCTGTGCTTTCTTCCTGTGTGGTGGTCGTTGTGGAAATATATATTGAGTTGAAGATGCCATTGATCACAGCACTCAGAAATATTTAGCCATTACACTGAAGACAGTTGCAGTGGTCTTGGCATGTTCAAAAAGTAAACTTTTCTTATAATTCAGTGTCAGTTTAGAAGTTGTTGCAGCAGCATAACCTGTCATGTTCTGGCTATCCCCTCCCCATCCTCTGCTGCTAGTATTTAACAATTAATTCCTGGACCAGTAGAAGTCAGGTGACATAGCTTCTAATATTTACTTCAACACCTCTTCTGACCCTGGAAAATTCAGTTTTCTCATTAAAAGAGATTATTTGAAAGAAATATATGATTTTTCCTTCTAGAACAAAAAATTGATTTTAAAGTCTGTTTCAATATTTTGTATTCAAAGAAAACAATGGCTGTTTCTACAGGGTGTGGTTAAAAAATACATTGCATCTTAATATTTTAAATTCCATGTAATAAATTGCTGCCTATATTAAGACTACTAATACATTGTTTTAGAGCTTTAATAATCTGCTAGGAACATATAATCTAGATTATCAAATACCTATTGATTCACTGCACTGCTTAATTAACTTCAAATTATTTCTATATTACGGTCTTCATTATCAAACTAAAGAAGATGTGGATTTTTTTCTGGCTGCAGATATAGATCCCTTTGTTATGCGACATAAAGGATATGGTTTTTGTCCCAAATACTGGACTATTATCATGAAATTTCCAGAATTTTACAGGATTTTTTCCTTCTTACCAAAAAAATTATAGCCTATCTTCATAATTAGAGATTTATTTTTGTTTCTAAATTTAGTTATTCCAATAATTTTGTGCTAAAATACAGCCATTAGATGTAAAAAAAATCCTAAAACATTCAATATTTAGCTTGATTGGTATAAGTCCAGTTTTCCAAGGTTTAGATTTCCTTTTAAAGCCCTACTGCCTTTAATAGAAGCTGAAATTCTTTTCGAAAATCTGATGAAATCATGTCTTAAGTATGTGTAGTACGTGATCCATACAGTTTCCAGTACAGCTTGAAATTGGCTCTTTGAATAACCAGTCTGTTTCTAGTTCACATTTTATAAATGAGTTAACATTGAACATCAGTATAATTTTGCTCTTTCAAGAAGTTTGTTCTGAAATAGGTTATATTGTATAGATACTGAATCAGTATTGAATAAAATAATTTGATATAATTATTAAAGCAGGTATTTTGTGATGCTAGGAAACAAAGTTCTGAACTTTTAATTTATTTTACTTTTCCTCATTACCTCTATTTGGTTTTTCTTTTTGTTGTTAGTTTGTTTTAAGAGAGAGAGAGGGACAGTGAGAGAGAGAAGCAGTGGGGGTGGGGAGAGAATTAACCTCACTGAGTTCCTCACGTGGCCTTCGTTGCTCCAACACCTCATCATACACGTGGTGCTGTGGTTCAAACACGCGTCCCTGTGCATGCCAGGCAAGCGGCCGTAACTGCTGAGCCACCACTTCAGCCCTCTATTTGATTTTCAAATTAAGAATAATTATCTTCCCTTTTGAAAAAAATCACATTAAATTTCCTTCCCCTTTAACCAACTAAGTCATATGGCAGATTACTACTGAATTTTAATCTCTCCAAAATTAATTTTATTTTATTTTTAAAGAGAGAGAGAGAGAACCAGAGAGAGAGACAGAATCAAATTTTTTTTTAAATTTAGTTTTCCAAATGGCCCTCGTTGCACTGACACTTTGTGGTGTATGTAGTGCTAGGATTTGAACCTGGGTACTCGCATATGCTGGGCAAGCACCGCAACTGCTGAGCCACTGCTCCAGTCCCTCCAAAATTACTTTTAAATATTTAAATATATCTTTATCATTTAAAAAAAACTACAATTTCCATTTGCAGCAAGACAATGCCTTTGGACCTGATCCTGATGCCACTAGATGTATGAACTCATATAAATTACTAACCTCTCAGAGCATAATTTCCTCATTTCTAAAATTAGAATCTTCAAGTGGATGCTTTTCTAGTTTTTTTTAAAGCTCTGTGTTTATGTTTGTGTATTTTTAAGTGTACTTTTTTTTATTCTAAGTCTTTCACTTGTTTTCAGAAACAAATATAATGGCCCACCTTGCAGAATATATTTTTCATCGTTTCTTTGATCTTCTTAATTCTAATAGAAGACAAGTATGGTACAGCAGTTTTCTCCCTCACCACTACTACAGGAAATATACATTGGTGAGGACAGATTAGATTGTGCTAACCTCAGTGTGCTAAATCAACAAATTTATTTCAGGGTCATAATTAATAGTCTGCCCATGGTATATACTCTGGGATCTTTATGTTTTGCTGTTTTCATTGGAGAACTCAGCCATCAAAGTACTCACCATCCAAAGTACCTATCATCTTGAGCTTTGGTGTATTCCCTGTAGTAGAAGTGAGAGAGAAAACAGTTGCATCATACTTGTCTTTGAAAACTTGCACTTAGAAGTAAATATGTGTCACTTTTGTTTATATGACCATAAAGGTAAATTTATATGACCACACTTAACTTCCATTTGGCAGGAAGTTCTATCTCACAAGGTGCTCTGGATGTGAGAATACATAGGAATATTTGATTTTTTATGCTGATGTTTTCAGCTATTATGACTATCCATCAGATTTTAAATCAAATGTTCAGTTCTATTAGGAGTACAAATAATCACTACATTTATGGAAGGAAATATACAAACATACCAAAAGCCCTAGAAATGTCGACCATATGATTTATCAGTTACAGATTTAGGAAATTATTGAAGTGATATATAATATATATATTAATTCATTCCTTTAATGTATATTTGAGGCTCACACATTTATAGAGCTTATAGTGTGAAGCAGAGGCAAGAAGAATGGTGCAAGAGATAATTAAATATAACAGGTTAAGTGCTATTGGAGAGGTACGGCGTACTATGAAAGCATACAGTACACGGTACTGTTAAAGCATACAGGAAAATTTCCCCTGATTTTTTTTTCCATTTGACTGATTCTCTCTTCAGCTGTCTGTAATCTGTGATTAAGAGTTTTTCTTAGCTACTTAGTTCTACCAACTTACTTTTTATAGTTTCCTATCGCTGAAGATATTCTTTTTTTTCTTTAAGAGACAGGAACAGTGAGAAAGAGAGAATCAATTTTATTTAGTTTTTCATGTGGCTTTTGTTGCTCCAACACTTGGTTGTGTATGTGGTGCTGCAGTTTGAACCCATGTCCTGGTGTATGTCAAGCAAGCACTATTAACTGCTGAGCCACTGCTCCAGCCTTCTGAAGATACTCTATTTTTTTTATAGTTTTGTTTGTTTGTTTGTTTTTTAGTTTTTTTTATTAGAAGTATATAGAAATACAGTTGAGGGGGAAACAATATCAAAACATTAGCAATCAGTGGATATAAACTTTGTTATCCAGGATGTTTGTTTGTTTTTAAGAGACAGAGGGACAGTGAGGGAGAGAGAGAAAGAGCAAATCAGTTTTATTTCGTTTCTCACATGGCTTTCATTGCTCCAACACTTAGTTGTGTATGTGGTGCTGGGGTTCAAACCTGGATCCTTACCCATGCCAGGCAAGCACCACAACTGCTGAGCCACTGCTCCAGCCCCTGAAGATATTCTTAAGCTTATCTTGGAGAAAGAAATTGTTTTCTTAAATTGCGACATCATTTTCACTACCTAAAAATCTTACGGTAATGAAAAATAGAAAGTTAAGTAGTTTTAATTTATTAAAATTTGACATTCTTTGGGAGGGGAAGATCCAATCTGTATATACAGATTGCAACTTTAAAAATGTACTCATTATAAACAATTTTGAATCTTTACATAGGAATTATTAAAGTATTAGGATTATGACTGTCTTTTTTAAATTTTCTTCACTGAACAGTAATATATTTCATAGTCTTTATTTTTCCAGCTTTACAAGGTATGATTGACAAAATTTCAGAGAAAATATATACAAAGAAAAATTATGCAAATTCACCCCCCTTTATTTTACTCTTTTTCTTTGTCTTATTAAAAAATGTTTTTAGAATTATGAGAGAAGAATATAAAGAAAAAATGTACTAATTTTTTCTCAGAGGCATATTTTCTGTTGGCAAGTAGTTTACCCCTTAAGAAGGAAAATTAGACTTTCAGGACCAAAGATATTTAGCATTAAAAATGATAAAACACTTTATAATATTTTTGTAAAAAAATTTTTTTAGGACGAAGAAAGGCGTATGGCATCTGTTGTAGCGAAAAAAGAGGAAGAGAAGAAGCGGGAAAGTCAGAAACAGTCTTTGCTTAAGGTATTTTCTCTGTTGTCTGTATCTATGTATGTGTGTACGTGCGTGTACACTGAAGCTAAACTAATCTATTGGAAAATTGGTTTCTAAACTCTGTAAATTTACTATCAGTAGTATATTTTGTAGACAGGAGCTCCTAAAATTTTAAATTACTATCCATAAGTAAACCAATACTTAGGTAATATAATATAATGTATATTGTAAAACAAATGCAAAAGCTGGAAACTTTTTAAAAAGATGAGAAAATAAATGTAATGGAAGTTATAGTATTTTTTTATACCAGTTCATCACCTTGTGTATCCTGTGGCATGCACACTTCACCTTGAGTGGCACTATAATAGGCTGTCATCTTTACCAATGTGTGTGTGTGTGTGTGTATGTTTGTATACACAAGCATATATACTGAGCCACATCCCCAGCCTTTTTTATTTTTTACTTTGCAGTAGGGGCTCACTAAGTTGCTGAGGCTGGCCTTGAATCCAGCCTCCCGAGTTACTGGAATCATAGGCATCCACCACCACACCTGGCTTTACAATATATTTTGATGAGTTCTGCTACATGTTTTCTTTTTAGTGATAACTTTTGAAATTTAAAATTTTCTCTAGTTGTTCCTCTAATACAGAAGTGGTAAAGATTTGGAGGAATTTAGGAATAAATTTTTTTTAAAACTGGCTTTAAATGATTAAGCACATTGGATATTATTTTCTTTAAATAAAATATTTTCTTTAAATTTGTTTTATGTTAAACTGGACTGCTATTTGTAGACCACTGAAGCTGGATCCTTATCTTTCGCCCTGCACAAAAATTAAATCAAAATGAATCAAAGACCTGGATATTAAGCCTACAACTTTAAATTTACTAGAAAAAGAAGTCAGGTCAACACTACACCTTATAGGAGTTGGCAGCTTCTTCCTTAATAGAACTCCTATGGCACATGCTGTAAAATCAAAATTAAATGAATGGGATGCAATTAAACTAAAAAGCTTCTGCACAGCTAAAGATCTAGTTGAGAGCATCAACAGAGAACCTACAGAATGGGAGAAAATATTTGCCTGCTACACCTCGGACAGAGGGCTAATATCCAGAATATATAGGGAACTAAAGAAACTAAAATCCAAACTAACAAAAAATCCAATCGATAAATGGGCTAAAGATCTCAAAAGGAACTTCTCTCCAGTGGAAGTCCAGAAAGCCCATAAATATATGAGAAAATGCTCTACATCATTAGCTATAAGGGAGATGCAAATCAAAACTTCAATGAGATATCACCTTACTCCTGTTAGAGTGGCAAAAATGAAAAATACAAACAACGACATACTGGAGGGGCTGTGGGAAAAGAGGAACACTACTACACTGCTGGTGGGACTGCAAACTGGTTCAGCCACTATGGAAAGCAGTGTGGAGAATTCTCAAAAAATTAAGGATGGAACCACCTTACGACCCAGCTATCCCACTCCTGGGAATTTTCCCAAAAGATTTAGAATCAGCGTATTATAGTGATGTGGCTTCATCAATGTTTATAGCAGCTCAATTTACTATAGCTAGATTATGGAACCAACCCAGATGCCCCT
>PVKS010015668.1:0-45523 GCA_004027875.1 Aplodontia rufa | reverse complement strand
CCTACTGCTTCCCTCTCTGTTCCTCAGCTTCCAGCCCACCCTGAAGCGAACCTGTGAAATCCAGACTCTTCACTGCAGCCAGGCACGCCAGCGCCCTCAGTGGCTCTGACCACTTCAAGGACATCCCCATTTTTCTGGCTGACCTTCAGAATGGACAACTTCCATGCCCTGCATCCCCTCCAGCTGGTCACATCTGTCCTCCTGGTTGCTGCTCTTTCACACACCACACAGTGGCCTCACCGTAGCGCTTTGTGAGGATGAGAATGAGGACACGCTCGGAGGGGAACAGTACCTTGCCAGGTCCCCAGCACACCACCCCCTTTTCCAGGGCGCATCATGACAGGAGTGACTGGCTGCAAGTAGGATTCTGCAAGACCATGATGCTACAAGGCCCCGGCTGCTTCCTCTCGGTGCCCAGATGACATCTTACAAGCAGTCTGCCTCGTGCAAGGCTGCTTTCCCTGCCATCCTCCTGTATGAGCGTTTTGTCACTATGACCAAAATACCTGACAATAACAACCTGCAGGAAGATGACTTTATTGGGGGCTCGTAGTTTCAGTCCACGGTTGGGGAACTCCATGTCGCTGGGCCTGAGGTGAATGTGGCAGAGGAAAGCTGTCAGCTTATGGCAGCCAGGAAGCAGTGGGACAGAGAAGCCAGGGACAAAATATAATCCCCATGGGCACACCCCAGTGACCTTCCTCCTCCAACCATGCCCCACCTGCCTACAGTTATCACCCAGTGATCCACAGTATTAATTTGTCAAATGGATTGATTCCCTGACGAGGTCACAGTTCTCGTAATCTAATCATTTCGCCTCTGAATGTTCCTGCATTTTCTAACATGAGCTCTCGGGAGGACATCCCATATCCAAACCGTAACACCAGAAGAATGGCTACTGCCCCAAGGGGAAGGAAGAAGCTATGGGACCTTCCACATGACACCGCCAGTTAGGATGCTGGACTCTCCAGATGAAGTTCATCAGGAAGAATCCTGCCTGCGCTTGGCACCAGGAACCCATCCCCCTGGCAGCCTCCCTCTGCACATGTGGACGATGAGCTCTGGGTCAACCACACAGCCGTCCTTTGGGGGGAAACTATGATGGGTGACAGCCAGCAGCAAGCCATAAGGCAGGGCGTGCACAACTGTCTCCATCCTGGCTCCACCATTTTCCTCCTCCTGCTTTTTCTCCACGTCCTGGTAAGCTCTTCAGAACGCAGAACACAGTGGGGACCAACGCGCCACCTTGCCCTCTCACATGCTTTTTCTGGTGCACCCTGCCTTGTACAGGAGCGCAAGGCTCTGCACTCCGAGATTGGCTGTGTTCACGTACGAGCGTGCTTCCTGGCCAGGCACAATGGCGCACACCTAGAGCCCCAGTGCTTTGGAAGCTGAGGCAGAACAAATGCTCGAGCCCAGGGTATTGAGTCCAGCCCAAGCAGCACACTGAGACCCCATCTCAAAAGATGTATACACACATATATCCTTTGCATATATATATCTCCCCTGTGTGTGTGTGTATACATCCTTTGCATATATACATATACATATACATATCCTTTGTGTATATGTGTGTATATATACCCTGTGTGTATATGTGTGTGCATATACATCCTTTGCGTATATATATGCGTGTGTGTATTCTTTGTGTATGTGTGTATCTATATCCTGTGTGTGTGTATCCTTTGTGTGGGTATGTGTATCTATATCCTCTGTGTATGTGTGTGTATATCCTCTGTGTGTGTATCTATATCCTGTATGTGTGTATATGTGTACATATCCTCTGTGTGTATATGTGTGTGTATATACGTCCTTTGCGCATATGTGCATGTATTGTGTATGTGTGTGTGTATCTATATCCTCTGTGTGTGTATCTATATCCTGTGTGTGTGTGTGTGTGTGTGTGTGTGTGTGTCTCCTTTCCAACTAACCTGGAACATCCACACTGGAATCCAGTGCTGGCCGTTTTCCCCACTCACCAGTGAAAGAACGTGAAGGGGGCAGAACTCAGACGAGAGGTTGCAACCCCAGTGAGACCGGCCCACCTACCTTGGTCAGATCCATCCCAAGTTTGAGCTGTGAGATGAGGTGGAGAATTACACTGCGCTGATCGTCCATGACGCCCAGCTCTGTCTCTTCCTGATCTTCATTGTCACTTTTTTCATCTTCGGACAAAACCAATTCAGGGCCTGAGTTCGGCTGGAATGAAATCATTTACACATCACCAGCTGGCCCAGCAGAAGGTAGAAACAGCGTATGAACTCCTCTGCTTCAGCACAGAACCCCATCCTGCCCCAGGAAGACTCTCTATGAACCAGGCCTATGGGCAGGAGGGGACCCTTTTGGGGGGTGCAGGCCTTGTATCTTGGCCCTTGTACTCCCCCCCTCTTTGTTCCCCATTGTCACCCCCTATCTCCTGAACTAAACATGGTCCCTGACCCAAAAAAAAAAAAATATATATATATCATATGGATAAGAGCCCCCTAATCCTGCCTATTGCCAAACATCTGCTATTAAGTTGTGTGACCCAGGACTTCTTATATCTGAGGTGAATTTTTCTGTTTATAAATAAAATTTGGATTCTCCTGGGACTGACTCAAATTACCATATTTATGGAAAAATTCACTCAGGCTATTTCCACTCCAATCAGGATAATTGTTGCAAAGGTAAATCTCAGAATTAGCATTAATTTAGAGACACACAAAAATAAAAATTAAAAAAAAAAAAAACTCCTGAATCTACGAGGATTCATATTAGCCCCAGATCCTGATTTTCTCAATGCAAATTTACGGATTCAATTGCCGGACTCAAATTTCAAATGACACAGAAAATAGGCAAATTAAAAAACCAATTGTGTAAGGCGGATTACCGAGTGTAAAATCATCCAACACCCAAGAATCAAGATCTCTGGCCGCGAGGCAAAGCTGTCCTTGGAATTCTGCGATGAGAAGCAACCCCATTCCACCACTCCTATTTTCCTACATTCTTATGGTACTTGCTTGTCCATAAGCAAAACTACTTCCAAGTATCAAAGCCAGGTCAGACACAATGAACTTATCATTTTAGGAGGGCAAGAGTTCAAAGGTACTAAATATAAAATGACACAGACTTTTCCAAATGTTCATGCAAAAACTGATTTATTAACCTTAGACAGAACATTTTAGACACAGGTTACCTTGGTGATTAAGGTGCTTGGAACTGCATGGCCTAACACACGTGCTGGCTGTCCCTGACCAACGCTCCAAAGAGGGAATTATGGTGCTTCTTCCAGCCTGGGGTAGGCATTTTTTAAATTTCAATTTAAATAGAATTTTCCACAGACATACTCCAAAATTATCCCGAATCTCCTCTAAATCACATTTCTGGAGAGATGGCTGGGAAGACCTCAATGAAACCTTCAGGGCTCAAGTTTGAGTTTACTTCCATCCTGTGCCTGGTTCTCTAACCTGCTCAGAATGTGTGCTCTAGGATATCACTGGCAAACTGCTTTGCTAGAATATGCTGAAATAACTGAGAAACCCTGATCCATCCTGTCCTACTAAAGAAAGCCTAAAGAGAAGTCTGAGCTGGGGGCAGTTCTGACTCTACACGGGGGATTCAGAGGAGAGGGCAGGAGCCCAGCATCACAACTGAGGGCCAGAGGCTGCCCTGACTCTGCCAGCTTCCCCTCCTTGCCGCTGCCCTCTGCTGTGGTTCAATGGCTGCCACCAACACAGCTAATGTAACTGTGACTGAACGGCCAAGGCCAGCATTTGTAATGCCCTTCCACCCACCTGACTCTCCCTGCTCTGGATTCTCATTAGTGGCTGTGAGCTTGTATTTCCAAACATACCACCACAGTCAGACAGCTCAGAAACATATTTCCCAGTGCAAAGGAGACTCATTAACCTCCTTACACGAACATCTTACATCTAAATAATATTTCTAGTATACAAAAAGTGACCTTTGTGATCAGGGTGTTTGGAATTGTAGCCTGACACACACAAATGCTGCTGTCTTTTCCCAACACTCCAAAGAGGGGATGGCAGTGACCTGGGGACAGTCTGCAATCCCCTCATCCCAGGGCCAGCAGGGGAAGGACAGGGCAGTGCTTGGCCATTACACTTTAGGGGAAAAAAAGACAACTAAAAATTAAACCAAACCATCAGGGTCGAAGGCGGGCTTCAAAGTCCTTACCCATCTCAGCAGGACAGGTTACTGTTTCTAGTGCTTTATTCCTGCTTGAAATTAGCTGTTCTCGCGAAGTACTGATTGCAAACTAAACACACCAACAGCTCAAGGGAGGCTGCCATGCTCCTTGTGAAGCAAACCATCATTCTTTATTCTGAAGACGTGACTTCCGTTTGTCCACAAGCTGGTACGGGGAGATCGCCATCTGTCCCATCCAAAGCCACACTCACTGTGGCATGCTCACAGAGGACCACACTCCCTCCTGCCGGCTGCCTTACTTGAAAATTAAAACCAGCTTGAGGGGTGGAGCGGTGGCTCAGCAGTTTGAGCACTTGCCTGGCATGTGCAAGGACCCAGGTTTGAGCCTTGTGCCACATGCACCATTAAGTGTTTGAGAAACAAAAACCAGATGAATAAAGTTGATTCTCCAAAACAATTAAAATTTAAAAATCCAGCTTGTGCTCCCCTTCCAGCTAGTCCCCTGCAAGATCCTGCCACATGAGACCAAGTGCATCGCTAATGTGAACACCAACTCCTCTAGCTTCTACACTCAAATCAACATCACGTGTCCCCCGGGTGGAATGTTCCTCTCAAAGCAACAGAGATTAAGGCTGGTGCACAGAGCCCAGAGCTGACTCATTCGGGGCGACTGCTGGCCAGAGCTCCTGGGGACCCTGATGTCCTGCCAAGCTCGACAAGCATTCCCATGCTGGCAAAACCTTAAAAAAGTACCCAGCACTATTTTCTGTCTCTAACAGCTTCTGAGAACTTGCCCTTCAGCTTTACAAAATGATTCATAAACAACTCAACCTCCAGTAAATAATCAGAGTTTAAAAACTGGTAGCATCACCAGCTTGATAGTGTCAAAGGACACATCCGCTCCAGCCACACTGAAGCTCAGTCTACCTGCAGAAAGGCCAGACCGGCCTCCATGTGGGTCCA
Source organism: Aplodontia rufa (assembly GCA_004027875.1). Lineage (NCBI taxonomy): Eukaryota > Metazoa > Chordata > Mammalia > Rodentia > Aplodontiidae > Aplodontia > Aplodontia rufa. The sequence goes on along the minus strand of PVKS010015668.1, from coordinate 40,411 downwards.
TGTCAGGGTGGCAGGAAAGCAGGGAGAACTCAGCAGGCGGAAGACCAACACCTGTCGGCACCCGCGAAGCACTCCTGTTAGGAGCAGGGCAGGGGAGCTGAAGACTGGGCGCTAATGGAGGTGAAAGGCACAAAACTTCCTTTTGTTAGGGTCAAATATCTGTTTATTCTGCTATTCTGACCTGGAACCAAAGAGACTGATACCTGTCACTCAACCTGAGTGCTACTTTCCACAGTCGGATCCATGTCCTCACCCACATCCAGGCCCTCCCTCTCCTGTGATGTCTCGTGTCTCTCCTGGGTACCTCTGCCTACCCACACTCTCCAAGTATATGGATTTTCAGCTACAAAGCAATAACAGAACAGCAGCCTGGAGATGATTAAAGATGGCAGAACAATGTCTCTCCATCTCAGAAGAAAAATGAGCATCAGAAATGGTTTCATAACGCTGAGCAGATTTATACTCAAAAAGTTCAGATGCCCCCTCCCCCAGAGATCTATTCAGATGAGCTGGCCCAGCCACAAAAATGTATATAAACTTTCAGATGAAATAGAATTTAAATATGCTTTAATGAGAAGCAGACTTTGGAAAAATGGGATTTTTAATAAAAACAAAAATTATGACTCAATATTTCTACCACACGAGCACCTCGGGGCATGTGGTGCTACAAATATCAAGTGACTCATGCCTGTTAGCAAATCTGGGGAAAAGACGAGTGAAAACTGGATGGTGGGAAAGATTTCATGGGTAGGCTGGGGTCTAATTAGGGACATTCCCTGGTGGCCCAGCAATGCCCAGAACAAAGGTTATTGTTGTGGGCACCACAGGCAGTCCTTAAGACACCCGCCACCATCCCTAATGGTGCGCAAAGCTACTACGACCAAGGCCAAAGCCAAACAGGAAAGCTGTGACTTGTGTCTGGTTACATGGGTGCAACGGTCTTTGCACTGGGGATACAGGTAAAGGAGAAACATTGAGCACTGCTTTCAACTGTGAGTTTAAACAAAAATCTTCATCCTTCAACACAAATGCAAATTTCAAGCAAGACTGAATGAAATTCCAATCATTTTTATTGGATACATGTATGTAACTTAGCGACAGCTTGCGACAGTTCTGGGAAAAACCACCCATCAGACACTCCTCTGCGGAGGCCTCACTCCACCCCACACCCTCGTATGGACCCCACTTTCCTGGCGCTCATCCCCTGCCATCCCTTCCTCCTCCACCTGCTCTTCCTCCTTCAGTAACCTTGACCTCTCTCCTACGTGGCCCTCGGAGAGCTGGGGTCCATGGCAGTTTGATGGACTGACCTAGCCTCTTAACTCCGGGACTGAATCCTCGTGTGTTCCACTTGAGGTGTCATGTGGTGGCATGACCCAACCTTTAAAGGCATCTTTTACCTTTGAACGGGAGCTCATGCATGCCAGAGCCCTTAAATCACAGACATGCATGGGCAGAGGGGGCACTCGGGCAAGGATGAAGGTGAGCTCCTAGAGTCGCCTCTTGCCCACATCAATGAGCATCCCACATAGGTGTTCTTAAATAGACCAGCACTTCGGCAGAAAAGCAGTCCCGAGTTCAGGCGATCTGCAACGGTCCTGAACACCTGCGCACCAAGGGCAGGCGACTAAGCCAGTAAGGACAGCCGCTCCTCCTCCAGGGGCGAGCGCGCCGCAGTCCGACCATCTGCAAAGGCTGACAACTTTCCCCACACTCTTATGCTGGCAAGGAGGTGGTGCTGTCAGCTGAGCTACATCAGTGAGCCCTGGCCCTGGATAACAGGATCAAACTCATCCAGGTGTCACCCTCAGGGAGAACAGGGAAGCCTAGCAAGCTGAGAGGGTTTTGATGGTGCCAGGCACTGAACCCAAGGCCTCGTGCATTCCAGACCACTGAGCTATGCACCCCCAGCCCTTTACAAAGAATCTTAAGATATTCCGAGGGTCACAGGTAGGCAGGTGGAGGGGAAAAGAGATGACAGAGCATCATCCTCAGATGTCCCCAAATGAACGTTAGCAGCAACAGCAGGGCAAAGGACCCAGGGAACACTGTGCCCTCCTGTGTAGCTCCTTTCTCAGTTCCACAGCCACATACAATCACAGGTGTCAACGGCCATCAGGACAAGGACACTTTTCATTCACTAGGGACCAAGTCGAGAGAAGCTGGTATGCCAGCAAATGAGGGGTTCAAGAAAAAATAAGTGTGAAGCTGAGACTAGAGGCCAGGGGGCTGGAGAGACTGCGAGAGAAGAGTGGGGGACGCAGGTAAAGAAACAGGATACTGGAGGAGAAGCAAGGGGACCTGAGTGTCTAAGAGGTGCAAGTGCTCAGGGACCAACCAGCGACCTGGTTCTCGGTCCTAACGACCACGTGTTACCACTATTGACAACATTTACCAAATTCCCCAAACCAAGGGTGCAGTCCCTTTCATCTCTGACCATTTTCTACTCAGAGTGTTTAACCAAATTTTCACAATCATTACACTAGCAATATTTTACATTCCAAGTGGCCCCATATAACAGCCCAATGTCAGATAAACTGCACAGGTGCGTTGGAAGATCCAGTCCCACTCTGTGCACGTGCATGCAGAGACCTCGAGCAGCCCAGCAAATTTCACTCAGCTTCCCTACCCACCTCCGTGCTGCAACAAGAAACTCCTAGAACATGAGAACCAAGGGCAAGACAGTCACCATGACATGCTTAGAAACATCATCTCCCCCGAGGACACAGACATAAAATTTTGTCCTATGAATGAAAAATGGCTGTTCCCGGTGACCTACTGTCATGCCAATGCTTAACGGTGGCGGGATTTCTCCTCTTGAACAGTTTCTATGGTGCCTGTCTCTAAATCCCCAAAAGTGGGCCATCCTCGGCAGGTGGAAGGTCTCTCAGTTGAGCAGAAGGATGCTCCCCTCGAGTCAGAAGTCATGCCGAGGACAGATGCCGTCTTGGGGTGGGTGTTGCACAGTGGCTGGCCCTGGGCCCTGATGCAGGGCAGCGGTTGAAGGCTCCTTGGCATGTACCACCCTCCGTGAGGAGCCTCTTCCAATCCAGGTGGCCAACTGTGCCGTGAAGGCCACCACTGTATTTAGGGGACCTTATCTTTCCATGTGGAGGTAGGTTCAGCGACGAGGCCACTGCAAGGGGGGACCCGATGGAGAGGGTGGCTCTTGTCCCCGGCAGGTCCAAATGAGAGCATGTCCACATAGCAGGCTGGTCCCCGCTGCCATTCTGGAGGTGCTGAGTTGGCTGCCACTGACATCACAATCCTCTGCCGCCTCCCAGGGGCTCAGCTGGCCTTCTTGAGCTAACCACACATACACACACATTTACCACACTTGGCTCTCATAGACTGGAAGGACAGATGCTCTTCGTGAGCAAAGGGGCCGACCTGCAGAAAGGTTAATTTAAATAAAACACACCCTGGAAGATAGAAGGAAGTCACTGCTAGGGAGGGGCGAGAGTGAGGGGCATTTGTCATCAGCCAAGAAAACCAGGAACAAGCATCCCAAGAGGATTAACAGGTGTTCCTTTAAAAGCGTCTGAGGGAAGCACTCACAGGAAACAGAAGCACAGCTGTCTCACTTCCACATGCCTCCTTGGAAAGCCGAGTCTAGTTTTTTTTTTTTTTTTTAACTAAAAGGGGGAAACAAAGAATCAAGAAGGAACTAAGAAAATGGAAAGAAAGTATCTAAAAGGAAACGGAAGCGCCTGGGACGAGTGAAGGGGAGGAACCCCTTGCAGTTGGGGCTCTGCAGCATGCCAGTGGCAGTACGACAGCCAGCATGCGGGAAGCAGGCACTGCAAAGCAACGAGGCACCTTCTTGAGCATCAGCCAGGAAAGGGAAGAGCCCCAGCGGACACAGAGGGCCATCTGGGTGCCATGCACGGTGTCAGGTGACAACGTTGTCTCAAGGAGCAAAAGGCTAACACTTTAAGAACAAAGCCAATGCTGAGTTTGGTGACATGGCCAAGGGCCGCTGAGAGTCAAGCTGTGTGGAGTCAAGGATGAGGGTACCCATGGCCCTAACTCTGGTACTGCATGAGCAGCATAGATTACAAAGCTGGTTAGCAATGGGATCAAAGTCATGGCCAGGAAAAAAGAACCCACAGCCCCCGACTTCAGGGGACAGTGAAGCTCAAAGGGAAAGCTCTGAGCTGCATTTGCAGATACAGTCCTGAAGTCACCACCTCACCTAGGAGGCTCAGACTCCTTGTCTATAAAATGGAGATGGCACCAGCCACTTCTGAGAAATCACAACAAAACAAAACCTGTGAGAAACTGAGCTAGGGCTGGCTCAGGCATGCTGGAAAAGCAGTCCCGTCATCTTGAGGTCCGTGACTTTCAACTGGGTACACCACGGTACCCACAGGCATGACGTGAAGCCACTGCCCACACACCTGTGTCCCCGTTCTGGTGCTGCAGTCTCTGCTCCACCAGCATCCCTCTCAACACTGCCTGATGCCACCCCAGCACCTCTCCCAGACACTGGGGGCTCTGGGGATGCAACAAGCCAGGCTCCCCAACAGTCCAGGGTCCTGATTCTAAGGCAGCATCCTTCCCAGGTCTGGCTACACCAGAAAAGAACGGGGCAGCAAACAGTGTATCGGTGTGGGCTTCCCATCCAGTGTCCCCAGAGGACCAGCTATGGTTTGAAGGCAAGACAAGCAAAGGAAACACTACCCATACCTACTCAAATTCTCCAGAACATTCAGGAAAGGCAAGAAGAAACCCCTTGAAAACCCTGTTCTAGCCTTCCTGGAGCTGAGAGGAAAAGAAATAGCTTAAGACACAGCAGACCTAAGTGGGGTTGAATGGCAAGCAGGCACTGGGCCTGAAAAAGTCACTATTATCTCTGCCACCTTGGATGCCTGTGAGTAACAAGGAACCACCTGAGGATATAAGGACACTTAGGATAGGTCTCTACGTTCGACCAACTAACATTTTGGTGAGATGGGTACAAAGACCTCTCTTCCTTTCTCCTAGTCCTGGGTCACAACAGCAAGTTCCACCTCATCATTCAAGACACAGAGCCTCTATCCCACCAGGGAATCCCAAGGCACTTGGTGTACACTGCTCCGGCACCTATTAAACTGTATTTATGCAACCGCACATGGGCTCTCTCACTGGACCAAGAATGTCAACTCCCTTTGGCAGAGAAACACTAATTATTCAGTGCTGCCTATGCAAGACCATGGGTTGAAAGGCCACCTCCAGGGCCGGGGAGAAAGAACACCATAAAACCTGTTACTGTGACCAGGCAGAAGTCAAGGGTGCAGCGTGGTGGCCACATGTTCCCAGCCTACCCTCGTCCGAACTCCCTGGTGACAGGAAGCCTGTCCAACTCAGGTCCTTATTTCTAGAATCCCAACAAAAAGGCTGGTTTATAGTACATCTTCAGTTAAAAAATTTAAAGTAATGGGTAAATAAAACCAAAGAAAAATGGGAGAAATTTGAGTGCACAACACAAAAAAAGATCCAACTTTTAAAAGTCACTTATTATAAATCCATTTATGTGAAACACAGGCAAATCCAAAGACAGAAAGAAGATTCACGGATGTCAGAGGCTGGAGGTGACAGGTAAAGGGTACAGGGTTGCTATCTGAGTTCATGAGAATGCTCTAGACTGGCTGTGGTGGTGATACACCTGTGAGCACACCAAAGTCCACCGGAAGCTTGGGGCACAGAAACCAAGTCCCATGGCATGTGTGTCACGTTTCAACAAAGCCCTTGTGTTAAAAATAAATTAAATGAAAGGACACAAGGCGCAAGATCACACAATGAAGACCAAGGAGAAGGTGATCAGAGAGGCACTAGTAGAGGTGGCCGAAGACTGAGGGGGGCGGGACGCTGCAGTAGAAGGAATGGTGTAAATGAGGAACAGAGACCACGGAACTGCAGGGACATTGGGCTGAGGGCAGGTACGTGACTTTGGCCTCATGAGCACACTCACTCCCTTGGAGAGCCCATCCGGCTCCCTGGCTTTGAACAGCTGATATTTAGACAACTTCTAAACTATCCATCTCAAGTTTGGCCTTCTGATTCCAGATTAGCTCAACTGCTTATTGAACATCTCCCCTTAGCCATCCACGGCAGGCAGAAACACAGACCCCAGAGAGGTCCTGGTTCTAATCCCTGGGATCTGTAGGTATGTTATTTCATATGACAAGAGACTTCACAGATGTGACTAAGGGACGTGAGATGGGGAGATTATCCTGGATAATGCAGGTGGGGCCCAATATAATCACAGGAATCCCTACAAGAGAGTATCTTTCGCGGATGTATTAAGAGGGAGGTGATGTCTATGGAAGCAGGGTTCCTGACTCTGAAAATGGAGGAAGGGGCCACAAGCCAAAGAACGTGGGCAGCCTCTCCAACCTGGAAAAGCCAAGGAAGCAAATTCTTCCCTTGAGCCTCCAGAAAGGACGCCCTGCCCATACCTTCACGGCAGCCCACTGAAGACCCTGCTGGACTTTCACCCTACAGAACCGTCAGGTGATAGGTTTATGTTGTTTAAACCAACGAGTCTGAACATTTATAACAGGAGCAAATAAAAAGGTGTGTGTATCAAAGTGTGACCACAAACCCCTCCAATATGCAAAGCTCTAATGCACCAAAAATAATAAAAAAGACCCATCAGCCTAGCCAAAAAAAATGTGTCGAACACATGCAAGAAAATATTAATCTTAAAAAAAATAAAAAAGCCAACATATCATCTAATGAGCCTATCGAATTCAATGCATCCGGAAGAGACTTGCAATTCACCCTTCCAGAACACACCATTCCCCCTCCCAGATGAAGACACCGCCTCTGCAGATGTCCAGCCCAAAGCTTTGGCACACACTTGACTCTCACAGCCACCAGCCCGCCCTGCAGCTTTCATCCAGAGCCTGATTGCTTCTCTCAGCCTCCACCAACCTGGCACAGACCACCATCTTCTCACCTAACACAGCGACAGTTCCCGGACAGCCTCCCCGGGGCCCTCCTCACAGGCCACAGGCATCTGGAAGCACAAAGTGCATCCGCTCACTCCCATGCTCAAACACCGCCCCCCTACTTTGTTCAGAGGAAATTTCAGTCCTGACCGTGCTCTAGGAGGCCCTCCGGGACACAGCTCTGCAGACTGCTGGCTTCAGCCCAGTTTACCCACCCACCCCCACAAGCCACCTTCTGTTCCGGAGCACATGGGTTGGAAGCGCCCCTCACAGCCTCACACCTGCCATCGTTGCTCCGGTCCCTCTGCATCTGTGCATGGTTTCCTCTCATCTCTACTCAAGTGTCACCTCGCCAGAGTGAGCTCCGACTCACACAGGCCCACCTGCTTCCTCGTTTCTGCTGGGGCCTCGGGGACATAGTGTAGGACCTAAGACCTCCCAGGTCATCCTTTGTCCCAGACTCCTCCTCGCAGATGTCATGTGGTACTGAAGCACCAGAACATTCTTCCCTGAACATCCACATCTCTGATCAAAAGTTTTCAATAGGGGGACTGGGGCGGTGGCTCAGCAGTTACAGCGCTTGCCCAGCATGGGTGAGTACACAGGTTCAAACCCCAGCACCACATATACAACTACATGAAAAACTCAATAAAAAATGCTTCCGTCTCTGTCCTTCTCTCAAAAAAAAAAAAAAGAAGTTTTCAATGAGATTTTGGAATATAGTTAGTGGCAGAGCACATGCTTAGCATGAACAAGACCCTGGGTTCAATCCCCAGCACCACACCCCCAAAAAAAAAAAAGTCCTCTCAGCCCAACACTGAAGGATTCTCAATCTGACCTGGGCCACCAACCCTCCTGCTCCTCAGCTAAATTGCCTCCTGCCTAGACTGACCACAGTATGCAGAAGGCTGTCTCTTCTTAAATCCACATACAGGGGTTCAACCAACTGGGATGGAAACAACATTGAGGGGAAAGAAACTGGCACCTACACTAAATATGTGCAGGCCTTGCCATTGCTCCCAAGAGCCACCTATGTAGCACTTCTATCGCATCAGGTATGAGTGGTCTAGAGAGGGGTATTTGCAAAGGTTATGCACAAATACTGCACCTCTTTATACAAGGGACTTGGAAATTCATGGATTTTGGTATCCCTGGTGTATGTGGGGGTCCTGGAACCAACCCACCATGGATTCTGAGAATCGTGCTTCTCATGCTCTAGACTGGTACTGTCCAATAGTGGTGACCAGTCACATGTTTCTGTTTAATTAAAATTCAATAAAATCCAGTCCCTTAAACTAAAGGCAGTAGGCACATTTTAAGCACTCTGCAGCCACAGGTTCCCATATTGGCTACCATATTGGACATCGCGGAAAGCGAACATTTCCATCACGGCAGCGAATTCTTTAGAGTGTTGCTCTAAGGTTTTTAACGTCCTCTCAATTCATTTCTATTCCTTCCCCCACTTGCCATTTCCCTGAATAACCATGACACCAGCTTGAAGGCCCCAGGCAGGAGCACTCCGTCCCTCCTCCGAAACTCTGCAAACTTGGGAACAACAGGCTGCTGCCACACCTAACTGCGCTCAACCTCTTGTGATTCAAAGTTCAGGCAGAAGAGACGATTTTTAAAACCCAAAATTCCTAATGCAATACAAAAGAACAATCTTACAAATACTTCCAGCTCCAAAATAAAACAGAACAAGATAGTTGGCATAACCAGTAGTAGATAAAACGGTATAGAGGAATTCCCGCTGCGATCCGCTTCCGTCGTAACCAGCGTTGCGCTCGGAGAACAGGATTCTGCCTCTCTGTATCCACAGCTTAACTTACTGACTCGTGCTTTGTGCTGGGGGATAGGTTTCTTCCAGTTCTGCGGATGGTGAACTCCCTTATTCAGAAAGCACACACAAGGAGACCAGAGTCCATGGTACCACAGAAAGTGATTCTTTCAGACTCCACGCTCTACACCACTAACTGCTAAACTGCTTCGCTTTTCCCACAAACTATGCAGTTATGGGCCTGAACTCTAAGGTAGGATGGGAGCAGGGTGGCAAAACAACGAGGCCGTGCAGAGGGGCAGCAGAGAAAAACTCTAAATCAGGCCGACTCAATGTGTGGTCCCCGGACTGCAGCATCAGCATTGCCACACAGAAAAGCAAAGTCCAGGACCCGAGCCAGAGTCAGAGATCCCGGGAGCAGGGACAAAGGCCTGCATGTGCTTGTTTTTTGTCCTTTATTCTTCTAACTGAAGAATCCCAATTTAAACCCTGAACAACATACAGGTCTCTGCACATTCCACATGTTTTGACAAACGTGTAATTTTTTAAGCACTTCTAATGTACAGTTCGGTGCTATTAACCATTTTAATACTACAGTGCGGTAACTCTCTAGGACTTTCAACTTGCAAAACAAACACTATACCCAGCAACCCTCTTTCCCCTCCCTCCCCCAGCCCCTGCGGAACACTGTTTAAGGAAGTCCTTCCGGCAGGTGGCTTTGGTGCACCTAGTGTTTGAGCACAGACCTAAGGATGCTAGGCCATGGGGGCTGGAGGAGCAGCAGAGAAAAGCAGCAGATGTGCTAGGGAAGAGCCAGCAGGACAGGAGGTGGCCATCGAAACCCTGAGCACCCAGCGTGGATGTGGCCAAACACGGACAAATGAAAAACTTTCCCAAGTTGAAGAAGGAAATTGTTTTCTCAACGTTAAGCCACATTCTAGAAATTTCACGTGGCCCTAGATGAGATTCAGAAAGTGATCCACCTTGATTGGGCAAGGGGGACTGTGCTCTCGCCCATGCCATGCCAGCTGGTCACTCCATTCTGACTTTGAATTTTATGTGCCCATTTTAATCAATCTCACCTGGAAATTCCCAACTGATTCTCTGCAGTGGAAATTTCAGAAGGGAACACTAACACAAACGAAATAACCAGTGGCCTCGCAAACCACCCAACGGTTTTGATTTGCAAGTCATTAAAAGTGAGAGGCATTTACCGTTCTTCACAGGCCAAAGGGACTGCGTCATGAATAATGGAAAAGGCTGCATTAGGAACTCTTCTGCAGATAACGCTCTCCCCAGGTGGTGCGCACGGCACACTTCCTGAGGACCTTCACTGCGCCAGGCACACAACATATTCACAGCAGCAGCCCTACCTTCAAGAACCAAAATCCAGCTAATGTACCCAATTTTGCTTCAGGAGGTGGAGTTTCTGGATCATTATCCACTGACTCCCAAATAACCAATGATTCAGCGCCGCAAGCAGACAAAAAGCTGAGAATTTTAGAAACAACCCAAAGCTTAGGCAATTTTACAATTTGCGCTTTTCTTAACGATAGCTCTGGTATGCACTGATGATGTCCGGCTTTCTGTAAATATTAACAATCCAAGGAAAGAGCATCTGGGAGGAAACAGGCTCTGGTGTTTTGTAGAAATAAAGAACCCAGGGGCTGGACAGCGGTGGCTCAGTGGTTATGGCGCTTGCCCGGCACGCCCAAGGACGCGAGTTCAAACCCCAGCACCGTGTACACAGAGAAGTCTCGGAGAAACGGAAGTCCGAAAAACTAAATAAAATTGATTCCTTCTTTCTCTCTCTCACTGTCCCTCTCTTTAAAAATAAGTAAATAATAAATAAGAACCCAAAATCACAGTGAAAAACACTAACAATGCTGCTTGAAAGATCCAGTCTCTAAATCCCACTTGATACCTTTTGGCTCAGATAGTGGGCATTTTCTCTGCTTTTTAATTTGCATTATGTGTCCATTTTTCTAGCCTCGGTGACAGAGGATATTAGAAGGTTTCCCTGTGCTTTTATTCAAATGTGCATTGAATAAAGGATCTAAGAGGGTAATCACAGCAATTCATAATTTTTTCATGTTATTCCATTGCCATAAAACCCAAATGCAGCTCACTACGTCCTCTATTTTAAAAACTGTCACATTAGCATGCTCCACTTTGCCCCACTCCTAAATGCTTCATTCAATGAAAACTTTCAAGGGGAAATTTATGAGACAGCCATAATCAGCCTATGGTGATAAGAACAGTATGTGGAAGCACTATTAACGATCAGAACTAAGCGTTCATAGTCAGCTCAAAAAGAACATGAATTTTAAGGTCTAGATGTAATCAGGTAGGAACCCATACTCCTCTTAATACTGAATACTAGCTTTTGTTTGGATCACTGTAACACATAAATTCCATTTCTGCAGCACCAAACAGCCCAAGGATGACTCTCCTCCAAGCTACGTTTTTGGAAACTCGGGTAGAGGTTTTGATAGAATTCTTCACTCCTGAACAGCGCATCTTCATTCTACTCACAAAAAAGTGATGGTGAAACACATTTCAAAACAACCCTCAGTATGGGGCTCTTTATTTGAAGTTGACACTGAACTGGATACTTCATCACATCATCCATAATCCAATGTCTTTGAAACTAAAAAAAAAAATGTTAATTTGTATCATTAAGACTTTATTTTTAAGGGCTGGAGCAGGTGGCTCAGTGGTTATAGCACCTGCCTGGTGTGTGCAAGGATGCAGATTCAAACCCCAGCACCATGTACACAACAAAGTGTCAGAACAGCAAAAGCCACATGAAAAAGAAAATTGGTTCTCTCTGTGCCTCTCAAAAAAAAAAAAAAAAAAGACTTTATTTTTAAGAAACAAATCTACTGGGTTTTTTCCCAAGTTGATAAATACACTGCATGAAAAACATCAGACCCTCAATGGGGCAGGCAGTTCTAACCAGAACCTCTGCAGAATGTGTTTCTCTGCATTTTAATATTTGCTTCTGAGGAAGGAGTAGGGCCAGCAAGGTGGCGAGCATCGGGCAAGGTCTCCACGGAGCAACTCTCTCAAGCGAGTCTGGCTAGATGACCTCCCAGGAAGGGTCGATGTTTGCATCTGCTGGTGGATACCCTAGTAATTACTGCTCCTCTCCACAACACTGCCAGCACACAGACCTGCCTGGGTGGCTCATGCAATTTCATGTTCCTAGATCAGGGCACATAAAATTATGGGGCCTGATTTTAAATTAATGCTAAGTTATGAAAGGATGCAACGGAACCTGACTCCCAAAGCAACTCAACGCCAGGAATCTTGGTGTGGAAAGATTTTACAGAGGTCACTACAATCGCTCCTGCTGTCACTGTTTCTTACCTCTGGAAATGCATCCCAAGTGTGGAAAATAGTGCTCCCCATCACGAAGAACGTGATGTAATGGCCTGACATATAAAAAGAATTCCAAGACAATATTCAAGTTCAACCACCAGGTTGGAAAATGTGAAAAGGCTGTGAATAAGATATTAAAAACCAAGTACAAGTAGCTAATAAATATGAGAATATGCTTAACTTCATAATTACAAACAGATTAAAAACAAGATACCATTTCTCACCTAAGAAAAATAAGAGCTTGATACAATTATTTCATGGCAAAAGTACAGGATAATAGCAGTCCTCACACATTGCTGAGGGAGTACAAATTTGGCTTAATCTTAGATGGCAATTTGGAAATACTTATCAAAAATTTGAATTTCCACAGTTGTCTGAATTTCACTAAAATTCCACTGCTAGAAACTTTCCCTGTAAAAAGATATTGGCATATACAGCCAATATAAACTATCCTTTACAGCTTTCCTGTAAAAGATACATTGGTATATATTGGCAAAATATGCGTGGATCATGATTTGCAGGGGAAAGACTGGGCAACCGAAATGCTTTTTTCTAGGGTCTAGTTAATTACAGGTTAAATAAAGTATGATATATAACTCCATGAATGAAGAGAGAGTCATCAGATGGAATGGCTTTGCAGATGCTCCAAAGAACGCAAACGATCTCTACACACTGGCATGGGAAAATGCCCAAGACGTACAGTTGAATTAAAAAGCCACAGAACGCTACCTACAGCGCTATCCATTGGTGTAGCAAGGCTTCACAAAGAATTGATGTGTATGTTGCTGTGCAAATTTCCCAGGACAGACACAGCAGCCCATCCTCCTAGGAGGTGGCATTAAAACAAAGCGTCATAACTGGAGACTTCTTTTAAACTTCTGATTTCCTACAAGTTCCACACTGTATTTTTTTCAAAACTAATAATTTTGCTTTATAATTTTATTTTTTTAAGGAGAGAAGGACAGCGATTGCGAGAGACAGACAGAGAGAATAATCTTTTTTATGAGTTTTTCACACGGCCCTCATTCCTCTGACACTTATTTGTGTACATGGGTGCTGGGGTTTGAACCCATGTACTGGTGCATGCCAGGAAAGCACCATAACCACCGAGCCACCAGTCCAACTCCTATAGTAATTTTTAAAAATCTTCCTCCTCCCACTGCCAAGCTATAAATTGCCAAAGATAAATGGTTTCATTTCTAATTCTGAGGCTCTTGAGGGGCAGTGGGAGAAGTTGGGGAGGTGCTGAGCAGTGGCAGACTAGGGAAGCAGGTTTGAAGAGGTGGACCATGTACAAAAAGCAGCTCCAGTTACCTTTCTTCCGTCAAGGAATCCAGCTGAACCAAGATTTCCTCAAAGGCAGCAATTTAACAACTTTCCCCATTTCAAGCCAGAGATCAATCCCAGTCTTACTTCCACGAAACACCTAATATATTCAGTGAATGTCAGCCAAGTCACCTGCTGTAGGAGATGCAATAAGGGCCCAAAGATGTCCCAGCCCAAACCTTCAGGGCTGTGGATGTCAAATTACCTGGCAGTGGAGAATTAAATTTGCAGACAAAATTAAGGTTGCTAACTAGAAGATCTCAAAACTGGAAAATATTATGCTAGATTATCTAGGTGGGCTCAATGAAAGCACAAGGGTCCTTACTGTGGAAGAGGGAAGTGGAGATGGAAGTCAGAAGCACTATGGAAGAAGGGTCGAAGAGATGCAAGCTTCCAGCTTCTGAAAATGGAGAGAACTATAAACGAAGGAGTTCAGGAGCTTCCAGAAGCTGGAAAAGCCAAGGACACAGATTATCCTCTAGACCCACACCTTTGATGTTAGCCCACTGAGTCCTGCCTCGGACTTCTGACCTACAGAACTTTAATCCAACAGATTTGTGGGAATTTGTTACAACAACAGGAAACGAACACAGCCTATTTATATTTCTTTGTCTACGTCCCAGACATCTTGCGCTGCACGCACCTGGGGCAGACTGTGGAAACCAGCCTCTGCATGGATGCTCACTGACCTGGACCAGCACCACCAACCAGTCAGGTGATTTTAGACTTTGTCAAAGAAACGCCAGACAAGACACCAGCCACAAAATTACTTTGATGATTTTTATTATTAATTTTACTTGGAGAAGCCATATTTAAATAAGTTACCAATGAAAGCCCTTTATTTTTGCTTTCATTTATTTTTTGTGATGCTGGGGATCAAACCCAGGACCGCATGCATACCTGGTAAGCACTCTGCCACCGAGCCAAACCTCCACCCATACGAATGCCAGATGCCATTGTGTACATCCAGAGTGCTCCTCCAAGAACAAACTGGCCCTCACTTAAGAGCCCCAGAAGAGTGAAATATAAAAGAATCAAGAGACTGGGGTATGGGCGCTGTGGGGCTAATTCTAGCATAAGAACAAATGCAGGCCACAGCCACAGGGGACCCCTGCTAGAGCCGCCCCCAGTAGGCCTCTGCTCCTGAGGTCTGGGCCCTGGCCCCCACCCACCAGGCCATACCCACCTAGGAGCCCCACCAGCACCAAACCCCACCAGCAGCCTCTTTGCTATGGAACAATTCCTTAGGACCAGGATTTTCAAACACAGTAACCCCCCAGTCCCAAACCACCCAGCTGGTGGACTTATCAGACATCTATAGAATATTCCACCCCGAATTGGCTGAATGTACCTTCTTCTCAGCAGTGCATGGATCCTTCTCCAAAATAGACTAGTTCACAAAGGAAATCTCAGCACATAAAAAAAAAATACCATTCCATGATGCCATGACCCTAGCAATTAACAGCAAAAATCATAACACAAAACACTTATATACATGGAGAGTGAACAATAACCTACTGAATGAAGAATGGATCCAAGACAATATGAGAGCAGAAACCAAGAAATTCTTGGAAGAGAATGAGAATGAAGACACAACATATGGAAACCTTTGGGACATCATGAAAGCATTCCTAAGGGGAAAATTTATAGTCCAGAGTGCCTACGTTAAAAATGAGAAGAGATTCCAAATAAATAATCCCTACAAAAGGAAGAACAATCTAAGCCAAAACCCAGCAGAAGACAGGAAATAATCAAGATCAGAGCTGAAATCAATGAAATCGAGGACAAAAAAATAATAAAAAGAATCAATGAAACAAAGAGGTGGTTCTTTGAAAAAATAAATCTCCCTACAAGGAGGAGAGAATCAAGGCAAATCAACAAAATCTCCACAGAAAAGGGAGTGATCACCACCGAGCCTAAGAAAAAAAAAACAGATGATCAGAACATATTTAGAAAACCTATACTCCTATAAAGTAGATAACCTGGAAGACATAAACAAATTTCTAGACACATACAACATCCCCAAAGTTATTCAGGATGATATTGAAATATTAAATGGCCCAATAACAGGCACTGAAAGTCAAATAGCAATTAAAAGCCTTCCAAAGAAGAAAATCCCAGGACCAGATGGATTCCCTGCTGAGTTTTACCACACCTATGAGGAGGAGGTGTGGCAAAATACCTCTCCTTATTAAGATATTCCAAGAAACTGAAAAGGAGGGAACTCTGCCAAACACTTTTTATGAGGCAATCATATCTCTGATACCAAAGCCCTACAAAGATGCATGAAAAAAAAAAAAGAAAATTACAGACCAATATCCCTGATGAACATTAATGCAAAACTCCTTAATGAAGTTCTAGCAAACTGCATTCAAAAACACATGAAGAAGGGGCTGGAGCGGTGGCTCAGCAGTTACAGTGCTTGCCTGGCATGTGCAAGAACCCGAGTTCTTGTACACAACCTTGTACACAACAAGGTGTCAGAGCAATGAAAGCCACCTGAGAACTAAATACAATTGATTCTCCCATTTACTCTCACTGTCCCTCTCTCTCTCTTTAAATAAATAAGGTGCCCTATATAGGATTGAATTTCCCACCTTCGAAATCTTACTCTGGCTAGGTCCCTCTCTCTTTTAAAAAAAGAAAAAGAAAAGAAAGAGAAAACACATCAAGAAGATAATTCATCACAATCAAGTGGGCTCTATTCCAGGGATGCAAAGCTGCTTCAACAGATGCAAATCAATAAATATGATTCATCACTTAAACAGAATTAGGGACAAAAACCATATGATCATCTCAATTGTTGCAGAAAAGGCCTTTGATAAAATCCAGCACTTGTTTATGCTCAAAACTCTACAGAAAATATGGATCAAAGGATCTTAACTTTGTGAAGGCCACATGTGACAAACGCTCAGCTAGTATAATACTAAACGGAGAAAAGCTGAGCGCAATTCCACTAAACTCAGCAACAAGACAAGGCTACCTGCTCTCACCACTTTTATTCAATATAGTCCTTGAAACCCTACCTGGAGCCATCATGCAAGAGAAGGAAATCAAAGAGTTAAGAATAGGAAGAGAGGAAGTTGAACTATCCCTTTTTGCTGATGACATGATCCTATATTTGGAAGATCCAAAAAACTCCACCAGAAAACTGCTTGAGCTTATAAATAGATTTAGTAAAGTAGCAGGCTACAAGATCAATACCCATAAATCAATAGCTTTCCTATAAGACCACAATAATAGGGCAGAAGAAGAAATCAGGAAATGGATCACATTCACAATATCCTCAAAAAGAATAAAATACTTGGGACTTAATTTAACAAGGGAAGTAAAAAATCTCTACAATGAAAATTATTGAACGTTGAAGACAGAAGTTGAAGACCTGAGAAGTTGGAAAGATGTTCCATGCTCTTGGTTAGGCAGAATTAATATAATTAAAATGGTCATTCTACCAAAAGTGCTATATAGATTCAATGCAATTCCCATCAAAATATCAATATGATGGGGCTGGAGAGGTGGCTCAGCAGTTGTGGCGCTTGCCCAGCATGCACAAGTACACGGGTTCAAACTCCAGCACCCACGTACACAACTAAGTGTCGGAGCAACGAAAGCCATGTGAAAACCTCAATAAAAATTGATTCTCTCTCTTTTAAAAAAAAAAAATCAATGTCATTCTTTACAGATATAGAAAAAGCAATTCTCAAATTCAGTTACTATAATAAGAAACCCAGAATAGCCAAAACATTACTAAGCAAGAAAGACGAAACAGGTGGAATTGCAATATCAGATCTAAAGCTATATTACAGAGCTCTAGTAACAAAAACAGCATGGTACTGGTATCAAAATAGGAGTGAAGACCAATGGAATATAATAGAACACTCTGAAACAAACCCACAAATCTTTAAACATCTGATCTTTAACAAAGAGGGTCAAAATACAACATGGAGGAGAGACAGCCTATTCAACAAATGGTGCTGGACAAATTGGACAGTTACTTGCAGGAAGTTGAAATTAGATCCCTACCTCTCGCTTTGCAGAAAAATCAAATAAAAATGGATCCAGGAACCAGGAATTAAACTAGCTACCATACAACTTCTAGGAGAAAAATTAGGACCAACAATCCAGCATTTGGGAGTAGGCAAAGACTTTCTCAGCAAGACTCCTAAAGGAAAAGAATTTAAGTCAAAAATCAATGAGTAGGGGGCTGGAGTGGTGACTCAGTGGTTACGGCACTTACCTGGAATGTGCAAGTACATGGGTTCGAACCCCAGCACCACATGTACAATGAAGTGTCCAAGCAACAAAAGCCACGTGAAAACCTAAATAAAATTGATTCTGTCTTTCTCTGTCTCTCCCTCACTGCCCCTTTCTCTTAAAAAAAAAAAAAATCAATGAGTGGGATCCCATTAAACTAAAAAGCTCTGCTCAGCCAAGGATTGGTCAAAACTGTCAAGAGACAACCTACGAATGGGAGATCATCATGGCTTGTGATTCCTCTGACAGGGAATATCTAAAATGTACAAAGTGTGCAAAAACCTTAATATCAAATACACAGTCCAATCAGTAAATGTGCCAGAGACTGAAACAGAAACTTCTTAACAGGGGAAATCCAGCAAGCCAATGAATATATGAGAAAGTGCTCTCAATCACTTGTAATCAGAGAAATGCAAATCAAAACGACATTAAGATTTCACCTCACTCCAGTTAGACTGGCAAAGATGAAGACTATAAACAGTAACAGATGCTGGAGGGGTTGTGGGGAGATAGGAACACTAGCACACTGTTGGTGGAATTGCAGACTGGTCCAGCCACTCTGGAAAGCAGTATGGAGATTCCTCAAAAAATTAGGGGTGGTTCCACCATATGACCCAACTGTCCCTCTTCTGGGTATTTTCCCAGAGGAGTTAGAATCAGCACATTACAGCGACACAGCAAAATCAATGTTCATAGCAACTCAATTTATGATAGCTAAACTATGTAATCAACCCAGATGCCCTTCACTCAAAGAATGAATCCAAAAGCTGTCTGTCTCTCTCTCTCTCTCTCTCTCTCTCACACACACACACACACACACACACACACACACACGGAGTTCTACTCAGCTATTAGAAACAATGATATTTCGGCCTTGAAGGTAAATGGATGGCAGTGGAAGAAATCATGCCGAGTAAAGTTAGCCAAACCCAGAGTCAAGGCTTGAATGTTTTCACTCATTTGTGGAGGGTGAAGCTAAACCCACGCTTAGGTGAAAGGTAGTCAAATTCATGTATTGGACCCACCAAGAGCATAGCATCACAAAATCTAGGGGAGCCATAGTCATGTAGGGGGTAAGGGGGAGGGAGAGCCTGGGTGAGGGGAAAGGGAGGGAAAATGAAGCATACTCTTTACCCCCGAAAAGTCAAATATTATGTACACAGTCATTTAATACTGTACAATTCACACCATATACATATATATAGCCAATCATATTTGCTAGGGGCATAATGTAGACAAATCACAAGACTGGGGAGTGGGCAATGTGGGGGTAACTATGGTTTATGATCAAATGTATAGCATATTGTTACTTTATATGTCTTAATGATTGTAAAACTACTCAACTCTTAAAAAATAAAATCAGAAAAAAGAAAAATGCCTATCATATTATTACTTTATATGCACTTATGATTGTACAATAACTCCACTCCTTAAAAATTAAAAACTAAAAGCGTATAAACAAAGGCTGTACAAGGTTCCCCAGCAGACGCCCTATCTATGAATGACAATAAGCCAAAGAACAATTTTAATAAGATCTGTCTTCCTGTTGAGTGCCAGGCACTGAGATGAACCCTGGAAATATATGATCTCATGCACCCATCACCGCATTTCCCCCAGGAAATCACTATCAATCACTGATAATGTACATCCTCAAGTTCTTACACACAGGAAAAGGAAGACCTTGAGTTTAAGGAGACTCCACAGCTGGGACTCCAGAGACACACCATGCCCATCCCAACCTACATCAAAGAACAGCTTCAAGCGATGAGACACCAAAACGCTGAAGAGGAGCTTTCCATTCCTTTCCACCTTAGAAATACAATCACTTAACTGCGGCTCCCTGAACCATTCCTGGGACTTTGAAGAACTTATAAACTCATCTCAATAACCAAATAATCTCCGCCAGGATCTCTCCTTCCTGCTGTTGGTTTGTATCTTATCACCTGCGGATTGATGGCTTCTTTAAGGAGCCTGTGTTCTCCAAGGACACAGATTTACAAAGACTTCTGCTAAGTTTTGCTCAGCAGCCATTATGAACACCTGTCCCTCATTTCTACAGGACACAAGGAGTCCCCACTCACCTGGGCAAGAATCCCTGACCTAGTAGAATAATATCTAAAGTCAGCAAGTATCTCCCCAGAATGAGATTTCTATGTAGAATTCCATTCTAAACAACGTTTTTACCTCTAAAAGTTCATCATACTGGAATTTTTTAAAGGTGGGTAAACACAAAAGCAAGTACCTTCCCTTCCTTCCATTTCTTCTCTCAATGCAATGCATGAAATTGGAATCAGTCTTCTAAGAGAAAAGTTCACATCCCCAAAGCAATCTTCTCCCTGAGTTACATAATGTTTTTCTTTTACACCAATAGTACAAGTTGGCCATGCACTTTAGTACACAGCAATTGAAAAGAAACTATCTGGAATCTGAAACACATTTTCCAAAAAAAGAATGTCATTTACAGGGTGGGTCCACTTCCAGAGGAACTCACAGGCTCTTTCAAACACACAGCGTGGCTTAAACACTACATATTTGCTATAACAAGTTGAGACTTGATACTTTCATAACATTAGTTTGAAAATCGCCACATAAACAAAGTTATATAAATTTCTTATTTTTTTAAGGGCAACAATGCTGACGAGATGGGGGAATATGTGAATGGAGATTTGGGGCGATGTGAAGAACACTTCATGGTTCTAAGGATTGATAACGCTGTTCTTAATTAGGACCAATTTCATTTTCCCTTAGGCTGTGGCTTCTTTTTCCTTCACGTAGCTCTATTCTGACACTCTTCCTATGCATATTAATCATGAGGTCATTTACTGGGGCTTTTGCTGTCCAAGAAAATAGCTGTGTGTCACAGGAAAGTCCAGGAGGTGCCTAGCTGGCTGTGCACAGAGAATGACAGAGAAAAGGGGCTGGGGCCCTGGGAATGATGGCAAAGCACTGTCACCTGGGGGGAAGGGTGATGGGAGGCTGTGGTGACAGAGCATCACCTGACACCTGTCTGCTCTACCTGCTTGGCCCTGGCTCTGCTACTATCCACAGGGGCAAGGAGGGCTATGGTCATGGGAGAATGAGGACAGGATGGACGGCTAAACAGCTGCTGGCACTATGAGGTCAAGTGTTCAAGAAGTGGCTGTTCTGGTCCCATCGCCACCGACTCTGAACCACACTGGCAGAACTTAACTGTTCCACGGCTCACTTCCTCTCGCTGCTTCATTCCCCCACTACCTGGCTGCTCACACCTATTATTACCCCCCCAAATTTTAAAAATTATGATTTAGCACACATCAAGCCCCTGCAATGAGGTAAAAGTTAGTTCGAATTGCAAAAGGGATACAAGAGTGCATCGACAGACCAGGCAAAGAAGAATATATGAGAACTATTTTATATATGAGAACTATTTTACTCTTTTCTTCCACAACATTCTTTCTCCAAGATCATAAATCTCTGAGCGTCGACTTCCCGTCTTCAGAAGGTGTACCTCAGAGGCAACAGATGAATACCTTGAGAAAATTATTCATCATGGGCAAATAAAAATGTAAGCCAGGCAGATGGTGCAGAACCTGTTGGTTTTTGAGGTCTGAGTTCACAAGTGAGCAAGGTGGAAAAAGAGAGTTGTGAAATTGGGGGGAATCACAATTATAGGGTGAGAGTAAGTAACCAAACTAAAAATGTTCATACCACATGGCTACAATCTCTTCAATGCTTGACCTCTGATTCAGCTCTCTCGCTTCGTGGCAACAGGAATGATGGGAAGAGAGAGAAAAGGGGGAAGAGGAGGGAAGACCCACACGGCATGCAGCAGTGCGCTAAGTCCTTTTCGTTCACCAGCTTCAAAGGGCCTAGTCCTCTGGGTACTGATGCAGGGTGGGAGAGATCAGGCCACTGGGTGCTGATTTTTTTTTCCCAGAGGGATCCAGCTCACAATTGGCAAATCCAAGGTGGCTACCGCCCCAACACTCCAGCGGGTGTTTATGTCACAAAGCCACACTGGCCCGGGGGAGGGGGAGAAGGGAAGAGAAGAAGGGGTGGGCAGTCCTGAGGCTGCCCCCACTCACGTACTTAAATCCAGTGTCAAAGCCCACTCAAAGCTCCAAGCATCCTATTGGCAAGGGCATGATTGGGGACTCTCCATCAAACTCCACTCCTCTTTTATAAAGGCCAACACTTGGCCAAGAAGACAAAACCTCATCACCACTCACAAAAAGGATGGAGGAGGAAGGGGAAATGGAGAGAGGAAGACAAGCGTGAAAAAGTAGCATATGCTGAAATGAACGCCCCCAGCTGCACAGGAAAATATCCCCTCACGGCCTGCAGTTGGAGCTCAAGAGAGCTGCCAAGGCCAAGAAGTCCTTGAAAAATGCTCGCTAGGCTTAGTTCCGTGTGCGAGGCTATGCTGCTGAGCTCAGAGAAGGAAGGGGCTGGGGTGCAGCTTAGTGGGTAGCCTGCAGGCACAGTCCTGGGCTCCATTCCCAAAACTAAGAAATCCAGAGGGCGGAAAAGTGCTATTCTGAAAGACTGCAAGGACATCTCAACCCTGGGAAGCACAGTAGAGCCCGAGTGCTGGAGGAGCTCATCTGTGAATTCCATGCCCTCACGAACGGCTGCTCTCCTCAGACCACTAGGAGACCCACAGACACACGCCACCCACAGCCTTCGTGGTCATGGAATATGAGTCTCAGAAGCGCTCCTTGGCTAAGAGCCATTTCTCCGGTTTCTAATTCTCAAGATACAATTAACTAGAACTATTGTGAGATATCCATGGAACTGAAAAGCTGGGTTATAAAAATCCACTAAACTTAAGGAGGGTTCCATTCAATGCCCAGCACATAGTAGGGGCTCCATTGCTATTTGCTGAACAAATAAGGAAGTCGATGATCACTCTCTTACTGTTCCCATCACAGGGCAAACTAAAGAGCGAGCGGCACAACGTGTCTTCGAGCATAAGTAATAACCTGGATCCTTGTGACTTCTAGTAAGTTCTGAGGTCTGACAGCTATCAGACATATCTTCCGCATTTGTCTGAAGGATGGACCACTTTCCCCGAAGACCAACACCCAGAAAAGAAAAAAAAAAATGCAGATGATCAAATCATTGCTCATTCCTGTAGTGCCTGTGTTAGGCAGAAGACAGGACATGGAGACAGTCACTGCTTAGGGCTCTCAGCTCCAGCTAGGGACCTCAGCCCTCACCCAACACTGCCTGAAGCCCCCTCTTGTGAAGGGAAACTGTGGCATTTAGTGGTTAAAAGAAAGAAGCTACATGACCACAAGGGGGATTCAAGCCCCCACAGGGAAACTCTCTGTCTTGGGCACACACAACAGTTTGAGGGACTGGCCTAAATTTAACTTGATGATAGTTAAGGTTCAATTAGCATTGTGCTTTGCTCCCCCTCTATGAATTTTAGGTGTGTGAGTGCTGATTTATGCATGGATAGAAGAGAAGAAATAATATAAAAATCAGCTGTCAATCAAGGTGCTAATCAACCCCAGGTCCAACCAGGGGGAAAGCAGAACTAGCACAGCCCGACGCAAGCAAGCTCCACTGGGTAGGTGGGGCCTCGGGCTACTTCACAGCTCAGCCCTCTCTGCCCTCCCAGAGCGAACTTTCATTTTTCGTAAACCTGTGCCTTGCCTGCCAACCTTTCATCTTGCTCAATTATTTGTTCAGGATGCCAAGAACCTGGACCTGGGACCCCCTGGGGATGCCCTGCCCATTCACCAGGAACACCAGGATCTAAGTGGCATGCCCCTGTGGCTCTTCTAAATGCTTACCAACCACGAGTTCCACCTAAAACCACCACCACCACCTAGTATTCGTGGGATAAGTGCTCAAGGTCAGTGGCTAGAAATGGACCAACTAATAGGACTGTCCTTTCTCTAGGGAGCTCCAGGTTACTGGCCATTAATGACTGTCACCACAGCAGTATATGTAAGCCATATGCCACAAAATGGATTAAAGTTAACT
Organism: Aplodontia rufa; assembly: GCA_004027875.1. Taxonomy (NCBI): domain Eukaryota; kingdom Metazoa; phylum Chordata; class Mammalia; order Rodentia; family Aplodontiidae; genus Aplodontia; species Aplodontia rufa. The sequence goes on along the minus strand of PVKS010015668.1, from coordinate 16,762 downwards.
TCCGTTAGGACTATTGAATCCTGAGAAGCACAGAATAAAGATGAGGATAAGACCAAAGCATGCCCTTCAGTCATGGGCTCTACCAATGGATCTTATTCATGCTCATTCATTCGCATATTTGTGGAGTATCTACTACATGCCTAAATATTTGAGTGTCCAAAAAAGGAATCAGATGTGGAAACTGTTCTTCGAGAATGTGGTCTCTGAGATGAAATGGCCGTGTTTGAAAAGTCTTGGGGGAAGTGAGGACAACCACTGGGTAAATATAACCTGCTCAGGATAGATTTGGGGGTACAGCAGACACAATGTGCCACCACCCAAAACCCATCGCTGTTTCTGCTTTGCTAACAGAAACTCAATTCTGAGCTCTCTGAGCTCCTTTTGATCTCAGGCTCTCCTTCACATCAAGGGAGGGGGACTCATGGGAATCCAGTCACTTGTTATCAGCCACAGGTTCTAGATGGCAGGTGAGCCACTTCTGGTGATGAGAAATTAGAGAAAGGGTGCCAGGAGCATGCTTTCCCAATCAGACTTCTGAAAGAAGCCCCCATCTCTTCCTTCCAAAAGGCGTGTCAACATGGAAATGCAATTCTTGAAATTATAGTCGTGAACGTGCAACTGTGATGCAGCCAGCCTAGGGATAAAGAGCCAACCGCAGGGACGATGCTGTCTTCAAAGCCATCATGACTGGCTGCACCAAACCCACCAGCTGCCAGAATTCTTGAGAAAGTTCAATTTGTCACTGCTTGAGCTACTAACTGCTGGGTTTTACATTATTTGCAGCTAAAAGAATCCTGCCCCATACAGGAGGTGGTTTGGTATAAAGGGCACTGGGTTGGGAGAAGTCCAATATCAATTTTGTCTCCACCACTGATAAATTAGTTCTGTGATGTGCAGCAAGTTAGCCTCTCCAGTGTGGGCAGTGGCCACTGACCCCTGAAGACCGTTCTAAGATTTAGTGATTCAAAGACCATGACTCAGAGCCCAAGAAAGAGATGGAACCAAACTGGTGACAGAATGAGGGGAACAGTGAAGGATCACCCACAAACCTACTTGTAACAAATGTTAACATAATCAACAGCATCTCCTATGCAGCAACCATTGGATTTCAATTCTTTGAGTTTATCACAGGATTCAACAAAGGGATTTTCAATCATTATAAGCTAGTGACAATTGCCTCACTCCTTAGTCAAACGGTTGACAACCAATAAATGCGTTAAGTATTCTAAACAGAACTATAGGATTGGAAATTTGTGTTAAAGGAGTTATCCAAGGGACTAAAACACATATATCTCATGTTTCTTAAATTCATCAATACCCCAAACCTCATCCATCCTTAACACCTATCCACACATTCACATGTCATGAAAATGAAGAATCAGGAGGTGGGAAGAATGGGTTTGAGGGCTGGAGTGGTGGCTCAGTGGTGCTTGCTGGCATGTGCGAGGACACAGGTTTGAACCTCAGCACCACATAAACAACTCAGTGTCAGAGCAACAAAAGTCACAGGAAAAACTAAATAAAATTGATTTAATCTGTCTTTTTCTCTCTTTAAAAATAAAAAAAGAAATCATGGATTTGAAGGGATTGCACTGGCCAGGTTTGAACTTGAACGCCAATGGATTTCAAATTGACAGTTTGAGATGTTACGGATCTGAAAGTCCAGTACTAACATGATAATTCCACCAAAAGGAAAATAATTCTTGGCATGCTCAGCTAAGTCTTTTATATCAACTCTCCATCCTTTAAAAAAAAAATTATACTGAGGATTGAACCCAGGGAGCCAGATCCCCAGCTCTTTTCATTTTGAGACAAGGTCTTACTAAGTTGCTTAGGGCCTCCCTAAGTTGCTGAGGCTGGGTTTGAACTTGCAACCCTTTTATCTCAGCCTCCCTAGTTGCTGGGATTGCAGGCGTGTGCCACCACACCCCACTCCTTCCTTTATTCTTAAAAAAAAGTTTCCTCCCTTGTAGAAGAGGGCATTCTAACTCGCTTATTTGAAAACTCGGTCAACCAGTTTTCTAACCAAAGTTCAACTGGCTAACTTCTAGGTTGATCTACTGCTCTGTACAGGAGGACGTTACGAGAGGTCTTTCTAACCCTTCTAGAACTGCAACCGTGGGGCCACAGTTGGCACCATGATCCACATGCTGAAGTGGGCAACGTTCCTCACTGGAACACTCACCACAGAGGTGGCTCAGGGTAGACGGTGTGATCCAGAGCAGAGGCTCCATTCCCCCCAGGCCAGGCAAGATGCCTGCAACCAAACACCTGGCACTTTTTCATTGCTACCATCTTACCATCTTCTCCACGAAGGGTATAAGGAAGTTTTTAAAGTTACCAGATGTGGGCTGGTGATGTCTCTCCATGGTAGAAGGCTTGACTAGCATGCACAAGGCCCTGGGTTCCACCCCAACCATCACAAAAATATAGTGTGCCCAGTGTTCAAGTAGTGAATGCGAACACTGTGGACTCAGTGGCCACCACTCACAAAGAGAACAGGCTGGTGTGACTCACACGACAACCTAGGGGAACTGCAGGTGTGCAGTGCTACCCACGGAAGCCCAACTCCAACCTACGGACTGCAGGGTCCCATTCCTTTGACTTCCAGGAAAAGACAAAGGGGAAGGGGAGGAGATGGCGGTCAACGGACATGAGGGAATTCTGGGGTGAAAGAACAACTCTATTCTATGGTAAAACTGCATTTTTAACAATTCAAATTACATTGTTTATGAATTATGTGTCAATAAACATGACCTTATTTTTTTAAAGTGGAGATCTGTCCCTCAAGTATGTCCTCAGACCCTACTCAGGGATTCAGTCAGAAAGAAAAGTGATGTGGGAACTCGGTGCTTTCAGAATCACTGAAAGGGCTGGAGAAGAAGTCGGGGGCCCTTACACTTTTCAGTTCAGAGACACAGGGCTGGAGCAGCAGCTAAGTGGTTATGGTGCTTGCCTGGCATGCGCAAACCCCAGTTCAAACCCCAAGTTCAAACCCCAGCACCACTTATGCAACTAAGTCTTGGAGCAACGAAAGCCACATGAAAAACTACATAAAATTAATTCTCTTTCTCTCCCTCTCATTGTCCCTCTCTCAAAAAAAAAAAAAAATTTCAAATACACACCACTGCAAGTAGTAGTTAGGAGGCTGCAGCCACTGAACAGCTAAGACTAAGCCCCCATAGCCATGTGGCTGCCCTACAACATGCCTGAACACTCAGGTCTCCAGGACCTCGGCTGCCAGCAGCACCCACAGAAGGAACTTGGTCTTCCAAAACTCACACATGCATCTCACTGTTCAGCAGTCAGAAACCCAGCTGTAAGAACATTGGGCTCACGGAGTTTTTAGGTTTCCATTCTCTCCAGTCAAGAGGATGGAACCTGAGCTGGAGAGGTGGCTCAGTGGTAGAGCGCTTGCCTGGCATGCACAAGGACCAGGTTCAATACCCACCAGCACTATACACAGCTAAGTGGAAGAAAAACAAAAACCAGATGACAAAATAAATTAAATCTGTCTCACTCTTTCTCTCTTCAAAAAAAAAAAAAAAAAAAGGTGAACACAGTGGCAGAACATGAAGCCCTGAGTTCTAAACCAGCACAAAAATAAGGGGGGGATGGATAGAACAAAGGCTGAAAGCCCATCCGCAGGGCCTACCCCAAACCCCATCCTTCTCCTAAAATAAGGCATTCTTCAAAAAAAGACGCACAACACAGACCTTCTGTCTCAACTTCCATTTCCAATGGCGTTAAGAGAGTCAGAAAACTGTTCCAATGGAGGAAACCACGGTCCTAACTACTTCATCATGGAAAAACACTTCATTTTCATATTTAGTTCTAGCCCCAGAAGAATAATTTGGTAACAGAGCCAACCTCACTCCTTTCTAATTCATGTATTAAATACACACTGTTCTTTGAGTTTTTGTTATGATGGGAATAAAGCAGACTGTTTAAAAACACATTGGTTTCCCCTAGGTAAGTTATTTTATGGTGAGCCAGAATCAGCAGACAGGCGGTATCTTTTGCATCCTAACTGATACCCCAAAGACCTGAAATATGATCAAATGAAAAATAAGAAAATAATTTAGCTAAAGTATAACAACTACAATTCCTTTTTTTTTTTTTTTGGGTTCTCAGGGGTGCTTTACCATTGAGCTGTATCCCCAGCACCCCTTTTTTTAAAATTTTAAGACAGGGTATTGCTAAGTTTCTGAGGCTGGCCTTGAACTTGTGATCCTCCAGCCTCAGCCTCCCAAGTCACTGGGATCATAGACATGCACCACCATGCCCAGCACATTTTCCTTTTTCTGATAGAATAATTATTGGATAGAGAAAGATCAAAAAAAAAAAAGTGACCAAGAACAATGGCCTGAAAAGAAAGAGCATCCAACAAATGGCAGCTGCTGGGTCTGGAGAACTGTCTACCACAGTTGTCATTGGTAAAAATGAGGGCATCTTCCCAAAAGAACTCCAATTCTCCCTTCTTAGTGGAACCTGCGAGATAGCTATTTCTTATGGATAATTTTACACTATCAATCTTCTGCTGATGCTACTGTCTGGTACGGCAAGGTGCAGATCATTTTATATGAAAACAACAGACCTGGCCTCTCATCCTCCAGGGGTCGAAGAAGCATCTATTGGAGGAAGGCAGGAGAAACACTAAGAAGGATTTGCAGAGCAAGGAATATCACCAGCCTTAGCAAGCACATTTATCAGGTGACAACCCCTGTTAGGTTTGGCCTGAGAACGGTGCTGGGGATGAGGAAGTAGAAGATGACTGACTTCTAAAGATCAAATATCCCATTTGTCTGATCCTCTATCTTCTCTCTAGAATGAGGCTTTAAATACACTCATTATGGTATGACCCCGCCTCCCCCAAGTTATATTTTGGGAGAATGAAAGATATTGTTTTTTTTTTTCCAATCCTTTAAGAGTTAGGGACCCCATCCTCAAATTCCAACTCACCCAGTCTCCAAAACGGGACAGCAAGTCTCCTGCCACGTATAGTCACCGACTTACCTTGCAGTTCACTTAACCTTGGCTGCACACTCTGTTCATCCTGAAACTCCATGCACAGTCACAGGCCAAATGCCTTCCGAATTCACATCCCCTATTCGCGTCACACCCTGGCTCAGGCCCCTTAAAGCTGCTAATGAACTGCAGGCACCATTACTGCCTTTGTAAGAGCCATGCTACTAAGTCGCCGTCAGAGAACATGATCCTACAGAGCCTCAAGAAAAAGTTCGACTGATAACCAAGACTACTTGATGGAAGAAACCGCATTAGGGCTTTCAACCTTACCACAAGATAATGTGAGTGTCTCAAAATATCCAGGCTAAAATGATTTCAATTAAGAACCACCTCTGACAAAGGGTTTAAAACAGGGCTCAGCCTGGTTCAAGAGACCATCTCAAGAGCACAAGTGCATCCAAGGAAAGAGACACACAAATTCACTCATGACAGAGTCAAACTGGCAAAGGGATCACTGCATCCGGCTCCCTTCCAGCTGCCATTTAGAGGCAGAGTTAGGAGAGCCAAGCCGGGATGACAGTTGGCAGAGCCGTGGGGCCTGTTGGGGCGGACCCAGTGGTCTAGATCTGCAGGGCTGCCCTCCAGGAAAGGCGGGCAGTCATCCTCTGCAGCTGACCCCGGGCCGCAGCTCAACACCTCCACAGAGTCTCGGCCACCGCCCCGAACAGTTCAGTAGCATGCGGGAGTCGAGCGTGGGAGGCAGGAGCTTCTACCGGCACAAACCACAGAAGCCATTACTCAGGGGAGCGACATCATATATTGTAACTGCTCCCATCGTGTCCATAGGCATCATTTTAATGGGTCTGTCCGAATTTCTCCCACTTGAAGAGATTCCTCACCGGGAGGATCACAGTCCACCCGCCTCGGCTGCCAGACACCAGAAGGAAAGGCGTGCCAGGCGCTCAGAGCTGGTTTGCCCTCTCCAGACTATCCTTCCAATAGGTAATTTGTCTCCTCTTCAAACAAAGAGATGAGCAAGTTACAAATATAGTCACGATATTCTGAACAAGCAATAGGAACCACAAGCCACGAATGCACCGAGAGCACGGCACGCTTACCTCTGGCTCCGGCGGGAAGGCTTGTCCATCCTCGGTGGAGTTTGGTAAAATCGCCCAGGTTATGTTGGCACTGGCAGATGGCAAAGAGCCAAGTGTCCCATTCTTCAGCTGCTCTGTGGAATGTGACTTGGGCCCGTGCCATCCCAGGACGTTCTCTGAAATAAAGACCTAGAATGATGCCAAGGGTCTTCCAAACTGAACATGGATCGCTTGTGAAGTTGCTGCCTCGCTGTAAGAGGACACCTGCTTCAAACGGGCCCAGAGAAACACATGGTGGGGTCTGTTCAGAATAAGACATGGAGCAGAGACTGATCATGCATTTATCAGCTCATTTCCATATAATACCAGGATGCAGAATCATCACACGTTGTTTCTCTCCCAAACACAGGGCAGAAGTGTTTCTGTTTTACCAACATCAGATAAAGATGCTCTTCTTATTCGATTTTTCAAAAATATTTTCAGATTATTTATGATAAATGCCAAAAAGTCAGATTTTCTGTGTTTTAAATGCTAATGGCTCTGATCGTCACGGCTTGAAAAGATGCCCGCGGTGGTTACAACACCGCCCGCACCGTTATGGCCCACAGACAGCACGTGTCAGGAAGCCCTATCACTCATGAACAACATGCTCATTCCATCAAAAAATACTTAACCAAGAGCATTTCAATAATCCCCCTCAACCTCCTGGAAGTGAGAAAAGACTTTATCCTGAGAGTATTTTTTAAGGGTAGTGCATTACTATGAACTATTCTTCCACGCTTGTTAACGGGGACAGGAGGAGCCAGAGGAAGACTTCTCTGCCCTTGACAACTCCTCCATGAGAATAGACAGGCCTGGCTCTCAGCTGATTTGCAGTCTGGAAGCTCCAGATGAATGAGAGAAGAGGCGGAAGCAGACTCAGGGGAGTGCACCTTCCAGAGTTTCAGTGTTCCTTCCCTAAAACAGTCCTGTCTATAAGGCCTCATGCGGGAGTCACTCTTAGAAAGTCAACAACATCCCCAACTTTTAATACCCCAAGGGAATCTGGGTGATGGAAGTAAAAGGGACAGACTGGAGGGGATGGACGTGAGTGTACGTGTGTGTTGACTCGTGCAGCAGCATCCAACCCAAGTACAGTTTTATGCCAAAATCTCTTAATGTCAAGCACTGGATCGTATAATGCTGCTGCTTAAGCCAAAAGTCAACTGCAACAAATAAAATCCGAACTGCCTGGCTTTCCTCCGCGGCCCAGGAGCCCTCCAGCCTCACTTCATTCTCCTCTCCCTGTGCCACCAGGCTCCGGGGAGGAACTGGCACTTTTTCCATTCCTCATGTGAGCCATGGTTACAATCTTAAGGCCTTTACGCATGCTGCTCCTTCACCCCAGAACGCTGTTCCTGAGGTCCTCCAGCAGGCTCGAGGAGGTCTTCTGGGTAAGCCCAGCTACACCTCGCTTGCTCAGAGGCACCTGCTGGGCCCTCTCTGGCCAAAGGAGGGCTATGGAGGCCTGTCAATCACTGCTCAGTCTTCGCAGGACTCAGCACTCTCAGCCAGTTCACTTCTCGACTAATTTTCTCTACCACCTGGAAGGCCAGCTCCTTGAGCTCCCTGAGCACCCTTGCTCATGACTGTGACCCCTGTAACCTAGAATGTGATCTAGCACAGCCTGGGCTTGCTACATATTTGCTGAATGATTGGATGACTATTAAGATATTCGAAAGCAGGGGCTGGAGTGGGTAACTCAGTGGTTAAAGTGTTTGCCTGGTGTGCGCAAGGACCCAGGTTCAAACTCCAGCACCACCTACACAACTAAATGTCAGAGAAACGAAGGCCAGATGAAAAATAAAATTGATTCTCTCGAACACACTCTCTCTCCCCCTTTGGGGGAAAAAAGATATTCAGAAAGCAAATTTCACAAAAAGTGAGCTTCAAAGATAAAGCAAGGTACATTCCAAGCAGTTATAAATGTCACTGCATATACTATTGCCATACATATACATATAAGTGTTCTTCATAGGTATCAGAATTATGTCACTGTATTTAGTATTTTTTAGGAATAATATAGGACCCAAAAGAAAGGCAAGGGACCAGGGGATGGGAGGAGGGAGGTACAGGAATGTGGAGGGAGGGATATTGAACAAATTGTATTGCTGAATTGTGTGCATCTAGGAATATGTGACATCTAAACCCAACATTATGTAAAATTATAATACACTAATAAAAATAACTTTTTTTAAAAAGTGAGTTTCAGAACCTACTAAAAATAGAAAAATTAAAAATGGCAGAAAGTGGATTGGGGCTGCCAGGGGCTAGGGGGTGGGTAGGAGGGAGTGGGAGTCGTTTGATGGGTATAGAGCTTCCATTTTGCAAGGAGGAGGAGCACAGGAGATTGGCTGCACAACGATGTGACTGTATTAACATTACTGATATGCACACACAAAAAAGGTTAAGATGGCACGTTCTAGAGTGTGCATATTATACTATATTTTTAAATGTCCAAAAAATCACATCCATGCGGCAGTCTTTGAGGTCATTTAAGAACACGTAAAAACTCAAAACACTAAACCTAAAGACTACAAGCAGAAGACCAGAACATGAGAAGAATCACTGTAATTAATGGAGCCAGACCAAGAAAAACGAGCCAGAATTTGAAACACCAGGACTTGGCGTAAAAGAAAGACACTTCTTACCTGTCCTGCTGACTGATCCCAGCTTCAGAGACCTGGAATTGGATTCAGACCTTAAATATTGGACACTTGTCCCACAGATATATGGGTGCCACTTTAGAATCTTTTATCATTCAAGTAGTGAATGTCTTTTTGAACAAGTTATGAAAACTTAAAAAGCACTGGGGGGGGGGGAATTAGACCTGCCTAAGTATTCAGGACAATGTCCCCTCCATTAGGCTGACACCCCAATTCTACCCTTCCCTCGCTGTCATAACCATCATCCAGACATGGCAACCCAAGTCACAAAGGGGCAGTGTGCACTGCAACCTGGGACAAAGACCAGGGCAGGATGCACACAAGTAGCAATGCATGCTGGGAACTGCAGTTTTCTGTGTACTGTAGTTTTCTGGATTCTAAAAGTTTAAGAACCAATGAATGAAAACAGGAGAAAAGTCCACCTCAGACCAGTTCAGCTGCTCTTAAAAAAAAAAAAAAAATGATCATGGGTTCAGAAGTCTGGACAGACATGACTTGTTTGGGGATAAAGTAAAAAAAATATATATATATCACAAAATGAATTGAATGACAAGGCCTGTTCAGAGCTTGGGGAAAGAAAGGGAGATGGACAGGTCAAAGAATTATGAGGAGGAAACAAAATTAGCAGTCACAGAATTAAGATTAACACTGGAACCAGGAAAAAGTAGATCAAAATCAATCAGCTCACAAGCAGTGAGCTGAGATAAGGTCGGTCTACTGATGCTCAAGTACAAAGGACCCGGATGACATCATGGGACAGAAACTGATTAAAAAAAAAATGCAGAATGGAGATCTAAGAGGTAAAGGATCAATATTCCCAAAGGAGAGAAACCAGATCAATGACACAAGCAAAAAACACATTCTGAACTGTATGGAGACCCATGGGGCTGCAGAAAGCATCCACCACGTTCCAGTGAAACCAAGGGGGAGAAACTGGCACCTAGACACCAGTTTGGAGAAGTTTCACAAGCTTTGCATTACTGAACCGTGAAACACACGCAAAAGCAGACAGAATGGCATAATGAGCCCCCAGCTCCTGAAGTTTGGCAACATTTCTGAATAACAAAAAGAAAGAAAAATTTTCTAATCATGCAGGCAGAAAAATGAGCGCTGCCTTAAAGGGGAAAAAATTTTAGGCTAATCTTGAATTTCGTTAAAATTCTACATGCCGGAAGATGAACAAACAGGACAACATAAACCAAAGCTACAGAACGGAAGTGGGGTAGGGGTTGGGGTTAATGGTCATCCCCTGGTAAAGATGGCCAGTTTTTATTGAGCTCTTGCTGGCCACCAAGGACGACCATACTCATTCCGTGTGTATGAACACACCTACTGCTAATGGTGACCCTATGCCCACTTGGCAGATAAAGAAACAGAGGCATAAGAGCTGGTAGGTGTCAGAGTCAAGATCACACACAGGCAGACAGGCCCCATCCTCCTACAATTCATGCCTGTCAGCGTCACTGCAAAGACCCAGAAGAGATCCCACCTTTTTGGGGGAAAAACTACTGGAAGACATTTACCAATAGACAAAGACAAAGAACAGAATGTGACTCCACAATGTGAGTCACATACAAAAGTACTGGGCGTCAGCAATGAACGCAGTTAGGCACAGAGCAGGGTTGGACAGGACTAGGGACAGGCAAACAAGACACTGGCCCCAGTGTGAAAATATAGGAAGTACCAAGAAATGCAGTAAGGGAGAGAAATCATATATCTAATGCATTTTTTTCAGATGTAAAATAATGACGCTGAGCTGGGTGGTTCACACCTGTACTCCCAGAAGCTCGGGAGGCTGAGGCAAGAGGATTGCAAGTTCAAGGCCAGCCTCAGCAACTTAGCAAGACCATAAGAAACTCAGTGAGACCCTGTCTCAAAAAGGTCTGGGGATGTGGCTGAGTAGCTAAGCACCCAACCCCTACTACCAAAAATAAATAATAAAAAAACAAAAAAGAACTTAATATAAAATAATAGGGGTGGGTCAGTCAGTCTTCCTGAATTTGGCCTCATGTGCCTCTAACTCCCACCCTGTTTGGAGACAGGTCTTGACAGAAGCGATCAGGCTGAGTGAGGTAGGAGAGAGGGCCCCAATTTGATAGGATTCGTGTCCTTAGGATGGACAAAACCAGGGCTCACTCTCCACCTGCACACACCCAGACAGGCCTTGTGCAGGCAGCAAGAGGGTGGCCGTCGGCAAGCCAGGAAGAGAGCCCACACCAGAAACCAAGTTGGCTGGAACCTGGATCCTGGACCTCCAGCCCCCCGAACTGTGGTAAGCGAACCGCTGTTATTCAAGCCTCCCAGGCTACAGTTTTTGTTATAGAGGCCCAAACTGACTGGGACACTGTCTTTATGTAACATTTTGATCATCATGGATTGTTTCTGCATTAATTTTGCTTTTAAAAACGTCTTGCAGTAAAGCATCACTCCTCTTGATGGAGATTTTTGGAACGCCTTAAACTCTGCGCTCCAGGAGGTTGTCTCACTCATCTCACCCTGTCCTGGTTCCCTTCTCTTTGATTACATGTCCCTTCATCTTTTGTCTTCATTTATGCCCAAGGGCTCCTGGGCCCTCTGTTCCCATCCTCCCAGGCTCCACTGTTGTTAGCCCTGACAGCTCTGACTCCAGGGTCCTCTCCCAAGAGTGTACTGATGTCATCATGCTCTGAATGCCCCTAGCAGTCTCCCCCAGCAACATACTTTCTGGTTACAGGTATCTACTCTGAATTTGGCTTCTGCTCCCTGGACTAAAATCTATTAGCAGAAAACCAACTCAAAACACAGATGACAGAGGACTCTGAAGTCCCCATGACTTAAAGGTGCTGCTCCCTCCCACACCCACAACCCGCCTAGAGCGCAGAGGCCCACATGGCACAGCCTGCCGTTCCCAGCTCTGAGAGTAGCTCTGCTGCCTCTCCCTCATGCATATCTGGACTGGGAAAACACTCCCAGCCTCTGGTCAGCCAGCCTCTGCCTCCTCAAGCTGCTGAAGCTGAGCGAACAGGAAGGGTAAGAGTTACCTAACTCGAGCCTGGTCCAAAAGCCCACTTACTTCATTAATTTTCATTGCAAACCTCTCCATAAACAGAAGCAATACAGACCCGGTATATCCTAAAGATGACATCACAGACAGGTCTGGGAGCCAGCATGTGTAGGAGGGCGGCAGATGAATACCAAAGTATTTTCTGATTTCAGTCCAGTTGCTCAGCATGCCCGAAAATAAGTGAGCATCAGGGAACCTCACTTGTAGACAAAGACTCCCAAACAACAGTGCAATGCTACAGAAGATGAAACACAAGGCCACAAATGCACTTCTGATTCGGAAAAGGAACAGAAGGAAAAATTAGGGCAGGAGTCGGGAAGCAGAGACTTCAAGGGAGAACCCGTACAGGTATCGGTCACACTGCAAAAACGTGGCCTCACTGTCCACTGAAACAAAACGCCCATTTCACTGTAATGAGATTCTGCCTTCCATCAGCACTGCAGAGACATGAGCGTGTCAGGAGAGCCCTGAGACAGTCAACAAACATGCTTTGTGGTGACACTCAGGAGGTCACCGTATTCTCCTGGTTCGCTCAGTTCCAGAGTCCAGAATTCTGCCTTAACTCTGGGCAACTAGGATGACTTGGATGCAAGGAATAATTCAGTGTTTTCCCCCCACAATTTGTGGCACAAATTTAAAGGATTTAAATAAACACACACAGATTGCTTTAAACCTAAGGGGCTGTTGTGCTAACAGGATTATAGCTTTTAAAAGGGTCAAGAAGACCAGGAGACAAACTAGTCATTGGGACATTTCAGGGTCCCTCTGTTTTCCATATTTCTGGATGAAAATGGCCCAAAGGAAGGGAGGATGGGCAGATGGGGGAGGAAGATATGAGGGACTACATGCCTTCTAGGGGTAACCTCAGGGACACTGCTCAGTCTCCCCTCCTCACAAAGACCTGCAATCTCCACCTGTCTGAACCCTCAGGCCCTTCACAGCAGAGGCCCAGCGAAACTCAGGAGGAGTTTCTAGCAAAAGTCTGCTAGAAACTGGCCCAAAAGAAACATGTTTTTAAAAGAGAGAGAACAAAATTCTTATTTAGCTTTTCATCTGATTTTTGCTTTTCCGACACTGAGTTGCGTACATGGTGCTGGGGTTCGCACCCAGGTCCTTGCACATGCCCAGGCAAGCGCTCCAACCGCTGAGCCACCAATAAAGTTTTGTTTTGTTTTTTTTTTTTAAGGGATTACTTTTAGGAAAAACAAACTGGCTCAAGCTCATTTTGACTAGCGAAAGAGTCTCCAAATGACTGCATCTCGTTGCAGAGCCTACAAGTTCCAAGACAGGGCGAGAGAGACTGGGAAAGCGTCCAGGCTAACCCTGAATCCGTGCCCGAGCCCCAGCGAGTCCCTGAGGCTCCATCCAGATCAGGATGCCTCCAGCAGCCTGGCTGAAGCTTCCTCGTTCCATTTTTTCAAGCTGAGAAGGGAGAAGAAAGGTAGGAAAACAGGTTTGGGTTCCTTTGCTCCCAACACACATCCATCTGCCCCCAAGACTGGATCCTGCACAAGGACTTTTTCCTTGGGTTCATGAAGAACAAGGGTGAGTGGGGGTGACAAAATTTGGTATCTGTAGATTAGGGAACAGGAGTGTATTCTCGTTGATTTACTGGTTTTGATCGTTAGGCTGTCTGTATACGATGATATCCTTTATAAAGGAAATATCCTGAGAAGTATTTGAGAAGGGACATCACTTCCACAGCGTGGTTAAAAACAATCACACAGGCTTCCCTAGCAGAGAGGGAAGATGGAGCACGCGTCATACAACGCACTATCTGAGGACTTTGGAGAGGGGTGTATGAGGATTTTCCATCCCATTCTTGCAACTTTGTGAAGTCTGAAATTATGTTTTAAAAATAAACATATCGCCCTGAGGGAATTGTGATGAAGACACTGTCCCAAGCCCCAGGCAGGGTCCACCAGGTGGTCTGCTCTGATGGAACAGAGAACCCCAAGCAGGAGGTGCTGCCTGCCCCAGAGCCAGGAGAAGCTCCTGTCTTGCCTTTGCTCTGCTCCTCAGCTAGGTGGCCTTGGCCAAGTCCCTTAACTGCTCTGATCCTCAGCATTTCATTCAAAAGACAGACGTCCTGACACCCTCTTTGTAAAGATTTCAGACAACATGAAGCAAAGGCCAAACACAGGTAGGGCAAAACTCTTTAACCAGTGGTGGGTGTTACACAAAGCAAGCAGATTACTCACACTCTCCTCTGAAAAACCAGCCTTGCATCTTCTGTGAAACGGAGGACAAAGGACACTCAGGAAAGCCTGAGCCCTTTATCACCTAAGCTACCCTATCTCATTGAGGTGACCCCTGAGCAACAAAGCTCGATAAGGTCTGTTCTGTTAATTATTAGACTTTATCATTATATGTGCTGTGGCCAAGGCTCCACCTATTCTGACCTGTATTTTTTAATTCGCTCATCACAGATATCTTTATATCTTACTGATTAAATCCTCCTCCAAACAGACTGAGGCATCTTAAGGGAGCATACCACAGTCTCTGGTTTCTGGATAAAGAACTAGAAATGTTTCTGCTATGTACTCCAGTGAGGTCCCTCAGGGGACCACCCAAGGATGTTCCTGCAGGGGAGGAGCAGGGCAGGGCAGGAGGCTGTGTGTGGCCATCAGCAGAAGTGGCTTGTAACTGCAGAGGACACACCGGCATGGAAACAATGGACCAGAGGGAAGGCTCCTAAAGACAGCCACCACAAAAGGAATCAGCTACACAGTGTGGTGCCAGCGAGTCTGCCAGGAGGGCCACGGTGCTCATGCAACACAGTTTTTCATAGGATTTCACATTCTAATTTGTAAAAGAAAAAAAATCCCAAACTAGGGAGGGAGTGGCAAGGGCAGGATGAATGGAGACCCATGTGCATAAAAGGACAGTTGGGTGGGCAGTGAGGGAATGGAGGGGTGCAGAGGAGGAAGCCAGGGGACACATGCAGGCCAGGCAGTCCTGTCCCTAAGCGCTGTGGTCTTACCTGAGGCCCCCGGCTTGTGGCTGGATGGGCCCACCTGGTGCACGCTCTGCTGTAACAAGCTGAGGCACTCCCCGAGGCAGCTGAGGGTAGCCGCAGAGGTAGCTTTCAGGAGCAGCAGGTCCTGGTCCAAGGCAGTGAGGGGGCCAGAGCCCGGCAGTGACTCGATGGCATGCACGAGGTTCTTCTGCTGTCCTTCCACCTGGTTCATCATCTACAAAACCCAGAGGACAGCACAGAGTGAGGGGCGGAAGTTCTCCTTTCAACACTGCCAGCCAGCACCTACACTGTGAAGGGGGAGAAGCAGGCCGGGGTCGGCTCCAGCCCTGCGTGCTTGTCCTAGGAGGAGACACAAGCCTGGGTGGAGTGGTCCTGGTAAAGCTAAGGCAAAGGCACTCCCGAAAGGGACGTCAAGGCCACCTGGGCTCGTGGTCTCACAGATCTCCAGTAGGTAAGAGACCCACTCAGAGCAGGAGTCCTGAGCACCCCCCTGGAAGGCATCTTCACAACAGGGGCAGGGGTGTTTAATCTGAGCAGCAGACCTGGGGCTTTCATGCAGAGCAAAGTTAACTCCTCAGCATCCCTCCAGCTCCAGCCCACACTCCTTGGCAGTCTTGTTCCAAAGTAAAGAAACGGAAGTAAAATCTGGAGCAAAACCAATGCAGAACCACCCCACTCTCCAAAACTGCTACACGCTGTGTGGCTTTCCGTGTCACCCCGCAAGATGACAGGAAGAGGAGGAAGACCAGAATTAGGAGACCTGGCCCCGCTCCCCCGCTTAAGCTATGGCCTGGCTTCAGTTCACAAGCTCATTGTGACTCAGTAGTCTGTCTTTACACTGGCAAAAGAAGGACAAAGAAATCCAGAGAGAGCTAAAAAAGGACTTTAATGGTTATGGTGTGAAGTTCATCTCCCTCATGTTTTACAGCTTATCACATTAAACAGGATGATGTGCATAAAGTATCAGCACCACGTCTGGCAGATAATTAGTCATTCTGAGAAGGGAAGAGCTAAAGCGATTGCCAAGGTCACGGACCATGTTGGCCTTAGAGGCAGGAACAAACTCCTATTCTTCAAGCTTTCCCACAAAAGCTGTCCTTAATTTGGAGAAAATCTCCTGCTTTGTCACCGTCATCCCGGGAGAATCTGTGTCACCATCAAGATGTCACCAGCTGGGAAGAAGCAATAATTCTACTATAAGGATCACTGGACTTGGAGCCAAGACTCTTTCCATGTTTTGCCTTCTACGCAGGCAGAACAAACAAACAATCCAGCTATTTTCTACCATTTGATGTGGTCACTTGCTCTAAAAAATTAAACAAAAGTTTATCCCTTGCAATCCCACTTACCAAAATAGGTGTCATTACACGATTTCTTCAAAAGTCAGTGCTGTGGGCTGGAACGGTGGCTCAGCAGTTACAGCACTTGCCCAGCATGTGTGGGGACCCAAGTTCAAACCCCAGTACCACATACACAGGGATGTGTTAGAGCAACGAATGTCACGTGAAAAACTAAATTGATTCTCTCTCACTGTCCCTCTCTCTTAAAATAAATAAATAAAAAACCCCTCAGTGTTACACAGACAAGCTTGGCTGGGAACACCCGTAATCTGGTCTTGTAAATTATTTTTCTGACGATTACACAGAGGGTATATCTAGCCATTCTGGCTCCTATAATAGCATCAAGAGCATAACGAGGGCTTAAGAAGTATTCATTTCTCGTGTAGATTTTTGCTGAAAAATTACCTTCTCATGAAAGCTCCCCAAACCATCTCATTTCAAACTGCACCTCCAGCCTGCACTTCCACCTTCCCTTGCCAACTGCAGCTTTCTCCATAGCATTTATCACCTTCCAACTTAACTTGCAATTTACTGATTTATTATATTCACTTATGCTCGGGTGAAAGCAGGGATCATTATCTGTTTTGTTCACTGAATTCAAAGTACATAAGTATCTATTCGATGAATGA
>PVKS010015667.1:0-45534 GCA_004027875.1 Aplodontia rufa | reverse complement strand
AAGTGTTATTCTTTTGTAAAACTAACCATAAGCTACTATGTTCATAGACTCAAATTACAAATTTAAATAAATTTATTTATTTGTTCATTCAATTATATGCTTACTGTACCTAAACTACATGCTGACAATAAATTGAAAAATGAAAATAACTTTGTACTAACCTAAGAAGCAGATGGCATATTTGGAAACAGGTAGTATAAGATTAAAAAAAAATAAGTATGAGCTGGAAATCATGGATTCAAAAGCAGATATACTTAAGCAGACAAGATAGAGGAGTATTTTCTTGAAGATGAAAAGAATGAACAGAGAGTCAGAGAAACCACACAAGCCAGAGGAAGCTTTTTGGGAGGTCAGATGGTGTTGTGAAGGAACAATGCTCTAGGATGCCAGGGAATAAGAAGCCATCAATTGATATTGATGAATTGCAAGCAGTTTGATGTTGTAGGTATAATAAAACAAACTCAGTAAAAATAGAATGGGGATGAAGGAATCCACACTGTTATGTTTAATATCAACTTTTCCTCAAATTTTATAAACTGCAAAGCTCTTCCTCAGGTAAAATTTATTTCTGAGTCCCAGTATATTATTGCAAAAAATGTATTAAATAAAAATCATAATCTATTAAAATTTACCCCACTGCTTATGTGTGACCATAGTTTGAAAATCACTTCTATAGGAGATGACACAAAAGTAAATGTTTACACAGCAGGAGTGGAGTACTCCCATTTGAAATCTGGTTCCATCACTTGGCTTCCAAGGTGGAGAGGGGTTTGATGATGCTGGAAGCAGAAATTGTAAAGTTGTCAGTATCTGAGAGAAGAAAGAAGCTGGGTTTGAGAAATATTTGAGGGTTCAACTGACACAGGTAAATGATTTGTTAGATTACTACATGAGAAAGAGGGACATAAGGAGGATAACTCAAAGTTCTAGCTTCTATAATTAGGTTAGGTACTACAGAGAAAATTTTCAACATTTACAAAATGTGTTGGGGTGGGCTGAGGACAAAAATTGTAAATGTAGTGGTGGTTAGGAGATTGGAAGAGAGGAAATCCAAAGATCGGGAAAGAAGGACACAATCAGATGTACATTTGAGAGTCATGATCATCACCATAATTCACAGCTAATGTTTAAGAAACATTCGTAGGTACTATGTTCTAGTACCTGCTTCACAGGTACTGTCTCTGGTAACCTTTGACTGGAAGCTGAAGTCTAGACATGTTGTGTATCATGCTACCAATCATACAACTAGTAGAAGTGGTACATTTAGGATGCTTAGATCTGTCTTAAGATGCTCTTAACCATCCCCAGACTGATATCTCCCAGTGAAGCAGGTAGAACACTGAATCTCAAAAGAAGAGATTGTGTGCTTTAGAGGATTATACAGAAGACAGACTGGGTATCTGGGAAGCACCTATTCAGTATTCCTTCTCAGAATCTGAAAACACACAGGCAGTAACAGGGCAAGCATATAGGTAAATGTGTGAAGAAAGTCATTGGAGAATTAGATGAAATAGAGTGCTCAGTTCATTTAAAGGTATTCAAATTCAAGATTTTGTGTTTAAAAGACACAATTCTGATAAAAACAAAAACCTCTCCCATTAGAACAGCCATTGTCTTCTAATTTGGTCATCTTTGCTCATTGTCTCTTGACAAACTATTGAAAAAGCAACATCTCTATAAAGAGTAAATCAGTACAAATAAAGTAAAACAATACTGTAGACTGTGTAACTTTCAAAAGGTGCTCTAAGACATAGAATTTCTGTATGTTCTGCAAAACTGGAATAAAAGACATAGCTCATTATAAAACATAAAATTCTGTACAACCTACATAAAGAGCTATGAAATAAAGTTCCTAATACAGTTAAGTAAATGGCTACCTATCCCAAAACCTTTGGAAATTTCTATTTATCTGTCAATGAGGAATTTGATTAATTCCTCTTGAGATTGAAGATGGTGTCTATTTTATCCTTTTACATTTTGATTATTTTAAAAATATTATTTTTTCATGGTTGCTAGAATGATAATTTATTTGGTAATACTTTGGTGTTTTCAACATGATATGATATATATGCCAGTTTTTAACCTTTTATTGAAAGAGTGGTCCAGGAATGTGTAGACCATGACGGTCAACTGGCATTACTTTTAAAAGGTCCATATTTAATAGGAGATGATGACAAGTGATGAATTAGGTATATTTACCCACCATCAGGACTTCACTTATTATCAAACTGAATGTAAAATATAGGTCTTTATTGATTAATCTTATTAACCAATTATGATGGATATATTATCTGTTGGTGGAAACAAAGGCATTCAAGCCATATGGACTGGCTAATACTGTTAAATACTATTGCTTTTGAATGAACTGTATTGATTTCATTTAGGTCTATATTCTGAACCTTTCAGAGGTAGATATACAGTTTTCGCCCCAATCCTTCTAGTACAAGCGGTACATCCAGGTACTGGATGAGGAAGATTAGTCACTGAAGTTCCCTTACTATGGTCACAGAATCCTGTTTCTGAAGTGTTGCTATGCCCACCTCTAGTTGAATGTTACACACAGGATGTGGTCAAAGCATCTAAAGAAAAAAAAAAAAACCTAGTCTTTCATTGAGCTTATAGAACAGATTTGTTTCTAGTTTGCTAATGAGTATTTATCTAATAAATATCTGAATATATGATAAAATTTGGATTTAGATTTGCTTTCATTATAACCTAGTAATAAGATTGTGGAAAAGAAGCTCTCTTTCAGCACTTTGAGCTCCTTGGTTATCCACAGTTATCTAACAAACAAACAAAGCAGCCAAATTTGGCTTTGATCTGTTAAAGTTAGTGATATGAAATCTTTAATATGAAAAATCATGTCAAAGCCTTTTGGAAAAAGTAGAAACATATTTTTTTATTATGAAAACCATTTTGTGAATATATGTTTCAGAAATAATCCTTGCTTTCTGTAAAACATTAGTAACAAAATAGTCTAAATAGTGCAATACACACATAAAAATGCATACTTAAAGATATAAAAGAAGCTTTTTACAAATAAATGATATGTGAACAACCTGGTTGAAATTTTAAATGAATAAAGAGATCTAAGGGCAAAGTTGTTTTATGAAACAGCTAAAAATATAATGAGGTGAATCATAATTAAATTTTATAACTGCATTTTAAGAAGATATGTATGAAATTGCATTTGATTCCTTACTTTGCTGCCAGATTGAATCTATATTTTAAAGATATGAATATATTCACATTGTAAACAGTGGATTTTTTGGCTTGTTCTATCTTAACTTTAAAAAGAAGCAGAGATACTTAGTAGTAAGATAATCAGGTCAACTAAATTTCAAAAAGTAATTCAGGAAAGATTCTAATATGACACTTCAAAACTATTCTGGACATTGGCATCAAATACTAGTTTTCTTATAAAGTAACCATGAAAACTTTCAAAAGCAGTACCAAATAATTTGATTATCCAGGATATCTCTTCGATGTTTTCATTTTTCAAGTAGGGGATAATATAGCACCAAACAAAACTTATTAAGGAAGTCAAAGAGAGCAATCAGATCAATTACAAAATGACCACAGCAGTGAAGGAGTCCAACATACAACCTAAACAACATACTTTAGTCACTAATTAATAGTTTTTCTTTAAAAATGCTTTTTTTATCCTTTATACAGATTACAAATGATATATATGATATCCTATTTTCTCCTGATTTTGGGGGGGCATTATTAATACCAAGTACAATAAACCATGTATAAATATAACCTTTCATAAACCAAAATCTCACGTATAAACTCAATAGGACTAATTTTAATTCAATTCAAATTATAAACATAATAAAATACCAAATTATGCCTGTTGTTACAGTTGGTTTTGTTGAATAAAATTACAGCTTTCTTTTCTATTTTTATCTCTTGGTCACTCTAATATGAATTGTCCTAAGCTTGCAAGAACATCTATGCAGAACAAATAATGCAAAATTAATATAGAATAAGAGAAAACCATATATCACCACCCCACTCCTTCCTATAAGCAACAATAACTAGCAGCAGTCATTCTGGAACAGATTCACTATGTTTCTAAAACCACATGGAATCTATTCTGAAGTTAGTTACTTGGGAAGAAACCAAACCAAGCTTCTAATTAAAAAAAAAAAAAGCACATACTAGTCATTTTTCACAATCAGAAATGAAAAGTAAAACTTGTCTTATCTTGCCTTTGATATTCATAATATTTGAAGATATCAAAAACAACCCTTTACGAAAAATTGAGGACATCTGAAAATTTGCAAAGGCCAAAATGGGCAAACAGAATGTAATTTTTTGAGACAATTTTAGTTTCTGAGTATTACTACCCTTTGGACCCATACCCAGCACATGTAAGGCAGCTTGTTCAAATGAGAGGTATTGTAAGTCTAAAGTATGGACTGGATTCTGAAGACTTAAACAAGAAAGAAAGTCAAGTATTACATTAATAATTTTATGTTAATTATGTTAAAATAGTAATATTGTAGATACATTGATTTTAATATATTAAAATGATTTTCACCTGTTTCTTTTTACATTTTTAAATGTAGCTTAAACACTTTAAACTACATATATTATTTGCATTTGTGTCTTGCATTGTGTTTTTACTGGACAACAGTGATTTATATCATAACCATTATAACATATACTAAGTCTTGCAGAAAATTCTACTCTACTATTTGGCTTAGAACTTGTAAAAGCTTAGTCAAACAGCACAGAACAGTTTTAAAAACATATTTCCTACTGAAGATTATGAAATTTTCTGTTCTCTAATGAGAAACACAACTCAAGGGTATTTAGTGGAAAAAGTGATAGGAAGGGAGGATTTTGCAAACTTCAAATATGGACTCAAGCTGATGTCAGCTTGATTTATTTTCTCTCCTGGTCCACAGACCCTGTATATAATTCCTAATTCAGAAGGAAACGTTTTCCTGAGTTGAAGTTCAAGAATTATCAGTCAAAGAAGAATAGATATTAACCAAGTAAATAAGCATTTCTAAAGGATCTGAAGCCAGCCCACATAAAGGACCAAAAAGGGAAAGGTCACATGAAAAATTAATAAATTGTTAGGGCTAATGGTCTCATCGCCTCTCCTTTTTCTGTATTGCCTCCCCTTCACTTTCTCCTTGTTTTCTTTCTTCTTCTCATCTGAGATTCCCATTTACTTTAATTTTTCATCTGCTATTATTTTGTAGTTTCTTTCTCCTCTTCAAGTTACAATGGGCATCTCCCTCACCTTTGGTCCTTCTTTGTCCATTTTCCCTTTTGCCATCTTTTTCTTTTAAAATTTATATTAAATGTTTAAAATATTGACTTGAACTATATTTTAATATACCTTATATTCTTTCACCTCTTTTTTATATAGTAGACATAGGAAAGAAATCTGAGGGTGGGAGGAGATATTCAAATACACAAAAGTATTTTTTACTTCTGGGGGGCATTTATTTGGTTGTTTTTTTATCATCCTTAAGCAATAGTGGCCTCCTTCTTAGGCCATTCTCTAGCCTGTGGCACCACAGGAATGCAGGTTAGCAAATTAAAGACTATTGTCCTTGATCTTGATATGTCCTATGTCTATCTAATATGTAAGAGAACGTACTAAAAAGTGCATTTAATTTTTTTAAAGTGTCGATTATGGGAGAAAAGTTCAATTAGCTTTAGTGTTTGAAAATTTAAAATAAAATGAAAAAAGAAAAGACCTAAAACCATGACAACTAAGTTTTCAAATGATATGTACATTATGAAAGTTTAACCCTTCAATATGTAAAACTATAATGAAAAATAAAATTTGATTTTAATAAAAATAACAACAACAAAGTAGTGTTTAACAGAATCCCTTTGAGACTGGGGTAAGCTAATTTGAGATTGTTATTATGGATTTCTTGGAATGTATTTTAGAGTAGTTCACTAAAGCAGTCTTTTCTGGAAAAGGCAGTCATTCAACTCATATAAATTGGTCAATTTATATAAACAGATGTATATCTGCTATACTACTAAATAGTAAAATAACTATAATGTTGACTAAGTAGCAAAATGCTTTCTGATTATTAAAAAAGCGTAAAACCTAGATCTAGACTGTCTTCCACCAAACACTCTCTTTGATTATTGCCTATGGACATTGTTGAGAGTGGATTTTTAAAGTAATACTTCACTTCATTTTATAGTTTCCTTTTAAGAATCCATAATAAATTAGACCAAAATGCAGGCACTATTTCTGGCTACAACTGGATCCAATTACAATTGGGATAATATATCAAAATCTTTGCTTTTGATATCTCAAGACTTTAAATTCATAAAGCTTTAATATTATGTTTAAAAAAACATATTTTACTATTATAAAGTCTCCAGAATAAGCAAATGGATTATTAAATACCAACTATACACCAAAACATAAATCCACAAAAAGAATCAAGTAATTACCAGTCATACCTTATTATGTGTTTGAGTCTGTCCAACCAGAATGAGGATATTGGATGAGATGATAGACAGGCAGAAGTTAATTAGAATTATGGACCTCTCAGAGCGTATGTACCTAGCCAGAGAGAGAAAGAGTGTCCAACTTTAAAATTCAACAGATGAAAAATTCTGTATTGTGCAATTGGTAGAATTCACCTGGAAAAAGAAGCACTAAAATACCGCTTTCAAGTGAGTAAAAACATTAAAATTTTTTATAAGTATTTTTCTTAGAGACCCAGTTTTATAGTACATGGCATGTTCAAGAGTCCTTTAGACTTATTTTCTTCCTTAGACATTAGTGCAGACAGTATGGCATTTGTAAAAGAGTCTGACTTGCACATCTGTGATAATGATAAATTCTTTGTTAAAAATATAAAATTTCTTGAAAATATGTCAATTAGTATTATTATCTTTATCTTTGTGTGTATATGTCAACATATTATATGTTTGGAATTATTATGTGAATTCTAGAACTTAGAAGAAGAAACTCTCACTGATTCTCAATTATCAATGCTGTTTGCTAGAAAGATGTTGTTACTGTCATGAAAACATGAAAACTTTGATCCAATCAAGCATTTTTATGTAATAAGGATGTTAACTATGTTCCTGAATAACTGCTCCAAACAAAAGAAAATGAAAAGAAAAGAAATCTTTATCTACAAAAAATGACTCTAATTAGCTGGGTGCCACGGGCCATACTGCTTGGGAGGCTGAGGCAAAAGTACTATAACTTCAAAACCAATCTCAATAATTTAGCGAGGCCGTAAGCAACTTAATGGGACCCAGCCTCAAGATAAAAAAATAAAAAGGATTGGGAGAGTAATTCATTGGTAGAGCACCCCAGGGATCAGTCCCACTACCAAAAAAAAAAAAGTCCTGTTTACAAGTGATAATTCACCATTAGGCCAAAACATTATTGGTGTCTGCCATTGCTAACCCTTATGAAGAAATGTTTATATATAATATGTTACATACATTTTAAGTACATCAAGAATGTAAACCATAGCAAAATATTCTTAGAATCAAATATTCTGACAGCTTTTTACCCTGAAAAAGTAATAGCTATTTTGCATTACTGTACTTTGTGGTAAATCACTAAGCAACAGTAACTAAAAGACAACCTTGTACTTGCTGTGTGTTTCAATCTGTTCAATTTGTATTAGAATAGAGAATCACATTCCATAGCAGGCATGGGATTTCCTGTGTAATGTTGGGAGTGGGTGCCAAACATCATCAGGAGGTACCTTTGCAAGATAAAATCTTCGGAAGTTCTCTCTCCCCCACCTAGTCTTTGAAAATGATTTAGGCAGAAGCCCCATATTCCATCACATATTTCAGAAATGAAAGCAAAAGAAAAACAGGAGTATCAGCAAAATGCAAAAAGAAGATTTTATAATATAAAAGAAACTTGCTTTTTTCATAGAAAAAAATAAAATAAAACAAAATTTTAAAAAACACAAAAAAACAGGACTAACTTAGGTCAATTCTCAGCACAAACTGGCTTCAAGAGTTTGGAAAACTTTTCCCTTTGTCATGAGTACCTACATATATAATAAACCATACACTGGGATGCTAAACACATCAGCAGATATTAAGTTGTTCTTTTATGATTGGAGCATACAATATAAGAAATTTAAGATCTTCATAATATTAGCCCTTTTATGCTATTAATGACTTCCATGACAGTAAAAACACGATGACAATGTTAAAAGTTTCAGTGATATTTTTGCTTTGTAAATAGAAAAATTAGAGTAACAAGACACCCAGAACTGACTAAGCTGAAGAATCTTAAGAAGTTTCTATTTTCATCAAAATTGAGCAATATTGCTCCCTTAAAAATTGCTTTGCAATGTCTCACCTTTCAATGACTTTTTCTTTGTTTTAAAACAAATTTATAAATCTTCATGCCAATACCCCAATTAAAAGGTTATGTTCAATTACTCTTTGAAGAAACTATATAACTCTACAGAATATATTTATAGATGGAGAAACCATACTTGTATTAATTTTTTTCAGTTCTGGGGCTCAATCTCAGGGTCTCAAGCATTCTATAAGCAAGTGCTCCAGCACTGAGCTATGCACCCACCCATGTATTAAATTTTTGAGTAACATTTCTGATGAACAACATGGAACACCAACAGATTTCAAAATAACACATTATATATAAACTAATTCATATGCTTGTGTATTTTAAAAAATCATTAGAAAACCAAAAACCTTAACTATTTTTTAAAGAGAGAGGGGCAGTGATAGAGAGAGAGAAAAAGAGACTCAAATTTATTTAGTTTTTCATGTGGCTTCTGCTGCTCAGACACTTCATTGTGTAAATGGTGCTGGGGTTGGAACCTGCATCCTCACACATGCCAGGCAAGCCCGTAACCACCAAGTCACCACTCCAGCCCCTAAACATTTTCTATTATGCAAAAGAAGGCAGAGGGATCTTCACATCCTTATTTCCTTCCAGTAATATTACAGGAATAATAAGGTGTTTATAAAATGCTTTAATTCATCATTCTACAAGATCCATTTAGTCATTCATGAGTTTGAAATTTTCAAATTGTGACTACTACCTCATTTCTTCAATAGGTGGACAATCAGCTGATGACCCCTTATTCTTAGAAATATAGATTTGTTTTGTTTCTTGGTACTTTCTTTTGAAATTCTCAATTTTATGTTAAATTTTGATAAATCTTAGGAGGTGTTTAGGTAATTCCTAGAAAAGTATTATAGGAAGTGATTTTCATGGGTTTTCTGAAAACTTCATTAGGCACTAATATATCCTGTATTTCTGCGATTAATGTTACATATAATTTAACTGAAAATGTTTATGCTAGTGTTAACCGTATGTATTGAGGGATGAAGAGAGGGTGGAATTGATGCCTGAACCCAAAGTACTGACAAATGGAATTTTGCGTTAAATACTCCAGGGAGCATGAATTACTGTGCTAGCATGATTATCTCATATTCTGGACTTTAAATGTTCATTTTTTAAAGTGTCATTAAGCCGATGGTAGGAAAGAAATCTTCTTCCCAGCCTTTGTACATCTGGATCACCAAGAAAAGACACCTGACTGAGCTCTAAATCCAGGATTACTTTGTCTACATGATATACCTAGAGTAAGCATTTCTTCCATTTCCCATGATTAGCCATATTTTATCAGATTGTTCCACTTCATTGGCGATTTTACTACCAGATACCCCTTCTCATAGATGTGGAACTTCTCTTATGTGCCTGTGCTAATAGGCAAAAATATGTACATATTTTATTTTGTATGAATCATGAAAACTCTTAACTTTTTTCCAATTAAATATCTTTGACTTTAGTTTTTTACCCTCAAAAGAGAGAAAATTATACTGGAGAACAATGATTGTTTTTAAAGGATGATAAATCTAATGACCTTCCCTTATTAAAATGTAATACATTTTTAATTTTTCAACTGATTTTTAAAAATCTTATGTGAACAATAAAGATAAAATTCTCTGAGAAAGGAGCAAAAAATTTTTATAATTTTTATATTGCAAATAATCAGAAAATAATAGGTAATTACCTACAAGTATAGTTTCTTCATTTTTAATTATATAAAAGAACATAAAGATATTTAATAATGGAAAAAAGATAAAAATATTTAAGATTGGAATTATAAAATCCATTAGAAAGTTTCACCACAAGGTGTGTGAGTAGTGTGTGAGTAGAAACAATCAACCTCACAGGTCTAATTCTTGATACTAGAATAAAGCATGCTAGAGAAATTAGATAAATATCAAATTTCAATGTAATATCCAATATATTCAATTTCAAATATCAAACAACAGAAAATTTTAACATATTTCCTTTTTTATGAGTTTGTCTGCCTTCTTTTAGTCGGTGTGTCAAAATCTGATTTATTGCAAACACTCAACCAAAAGGTCTTTTCTAGAGCAGTGTGGTATTATAGTAAGCTTTAATATTAAGGATGGCTTTACTGTACATGGTGAAAACATGTGTTTGAAACTTGAAATCATATTTCTATAAAATAATTAATTTGACTGAAACAATAAAACTGTAGGGCTCAACAGCAATTGGGATAAACAAAAAAAAACACATAGACAGGACTTGAAGTATAAGAATGCCATACTTAAGGGTAAGCAACTTGTTGAAGGCTACCATCATTTGAACTAGGAAGAAAGTATTTGTGTGTCTTATTTTCTTGCCACAGACAAATAGGGGAATATTAGGTACTCGTGGGTCATTTATTACAATTCAAAGATAGTAATTATAACTCTGTTCTAAAAATACTGCTTTCAATAAATTAAGAAGTCAGGAGACATATGGTTATCATGCTCTCCAATTTAACTCTAAACAACTAAGCATTCCATTTCACATCCATCAATTGATTACATACCTCCATAATGCTGCATAGACAACTGCTAGGGTGATCAAGGCCAAGCATGAAAGGCCACTGCCCACTATTAGAGTAACTGAAGGTGTACCAGAGGATTCCATGATCTGTAAGTTAAAACAAACACAAAAAAGGAAGAGAAAATTTGTAACTGACTTAAGATAACTTTCAGACTCAGCAAAACTAAGCTATCATTCAAAAATAGCCCAAATAGTTCTTATAGTTACCAGATATTAGCCTTGGACCCACTTAGATCACATATTTTCAGCCTCTAAAATGACTAATTCTGACTCCTCCTTCTCTCACACTGTGAAGTAATAAAGTCCTTAGAGTTTTAAAAGCTGATTATGGCACATTATTGCTTTCCAAATACAGACCTGATAGTACAACTTGGTCAACATTCACATGTTAAATGTTCTGTAGCTGAAATCAGTTTCTTTAACTACATTTCAGTCATCCCCCAATATGATTCCTGGTAATATTTATGTCTTAAATCCATTTAGAACTCATTATATTACCCAAAACTGGTACATAGACATTGAAAAATTTTCAAACTTTCTGACTTTTGACAACTTTGTTCTGAGTCATGTATTCTCACATTAAATTTCACTTCCTTAGCCACTAAAGATATAGAAGAAGATAAAATATCAAATTAAAGACCTTCAGATATATTTTGCAATTTTTTCTATTAACAAAATAGGTGGAGATAATTTTCACAATGTCAGTATCAGTCCCTAAAAATGTGACCTTGAAAAAATGAGTCTATATCTTTTAACACAGATATAAATATTTTCGATCATTCACTCAGCTGAGAAATTTCTTTCCTGAGATGTTAACATGAAATTAACTAATGAAATCTGTTATTTTTCATAAATTTTATACAGGAAGTTTGAAGGAATATACTTTTAGTGTATTCCTAAACCTTAGATATGTATATCAAGTTATATTAATTATATTTTGTCATAAAAACAAGTTAGAAAAGTGATGCTTATTTAGGCCAAATTCAGGCAGAAAGTCACTTTTATCTGCATAATTATTTTTCAGTAGTTCAATTTCTGTGATATTTTCTCAAAATACATTTAGTGAGAATAGTATTTTTTAGACAGTTCTATACAGCTGTCTCTTTCAGAAACTATTTTTGCAAACCCTATATACTTTAAAGGAATGATCTTACAGTTCCACAGCCATGCTTCCATGAAAACTTCATTTGATTAAAAAAAATATATATATATGTATATATATATATCCAAGGACACCCTCAGAAACCTGTACTGAAAATATCCAATGCAGATATGCAATGTGTTTGGCTATAGTGTCTGGGGTCTTCATTCTACTACTAACAGTATCCTCACAAATTCCCCAGAATAGCTTTCCAGTTTTAAAATAAAGGTTATATTGTTTATATTTTTATCTGAAAGTTTGTAGCATATAAGTAATATGATAGGAGCACATCCTTAAAACTCTACTGCAGAAATTTCAAGTTAGAAGACATAAAATTGAGTAGAATTTAGTTATAGCACACCAACTACAATTCATTACACCAAGCTTCTGTAGCTAAGGAGAAGAACCCAATTTTGCCACCCTGCAACCTTTTCCATTTTCCCATTTAAAATGCAGTTCCCTGGAGAAACACTCGCCACAATGTCCCTGCCTTTGCATTAAAGCCGTGTTTTCCCTTTGTTACTTACTATTTCTCTAGGTTGCTGAGCCAAAATGGCGAAGGTAGAGAGACGATCACATAAGCATTTCGTATGGGATGCATCGGTAAGCACAGTTTTACATCCCTGGGTGGACCACGTTCCCAAAGACTCGTTCCTGCAAAGGGGGTGGGGGGAGATCGGGATAAATACGCCTGACAGCCAAATCCGTAAAGAAGAAAATGCAGTTTAATTGAGAGTCGTCTACTGTAATTCCCGTACAGGAAAAAAAAAAATCTACTTGTTGTTGAACAGGACGTAATTTAGATGCATCTCCAGTTATGCAAAGCGAGAGTGGGAAAAAGCAAGCAGGCGGCGGTGCGGCGTGCAGAGAGCTGTCCAGAGCTGGAGGTGCTGAAACCGGGACTAGCTCTGTCCAGCCCTCTGCGAGGAACGGCGGCGGCAGCGGCGGCAGCACGAGCAGCCGCCAGAGCGTTGGCAGCCACTTCCTATGCTCATCGGATCGTTCAGACACTCAGGGTGTAAAGAGGCTTTTCATATTTTCATACCAGCTTTGATTCCCGGCCCGTAGTTTGGACCGTGAATACTGGCTTTTAAAATGCGGAATTCTCTGAAAAGCCTGCCTAAAAGGTTACATAGCTTGGGGTTGGGTGATAGGATCTTCTTCGCTGCTGGTTAGGGATTTTTTCCTCCCTTTAGAATTAGCTGCTGTGAAAATTTCACCCTGGAAACGGGAAGCAGCAGCAGCGGCATCAGCTGGTTCCGACTTTCATTGCCTTTGCCTGGTTTCCAGGGGAGGGGTGGGTTTCAGATACAAGCTTCCCACTACACACTTCACTCAGCTCAGCGCTCCTCTGAAGCCCTTGACATCCCCGCCCCTCAACTGCCTCTTTGCCCTGGGGCAGAAGAATTAAGTTAACCCCAAGTCTACTAGAACATTTAGAAGAATAAACCCACCCAAAGTCCAGTAAGAGGGAGAAAGAGGGTCTGGTTCAATTTTCTCTTTGGTGTAGCCATTCAAAGAGCTAAAGCATATGGTTTAGTTCCCACCCCAACAGAACAATAAAAATGGTATCAACCTACATCTTCTTAGCAGAGGTTGGGGGATGGGAGGGAACCCTTCCACCCCCAACTGAACTACTCTATATGAAGAGAGAAAAAGGAGGGGGGGAGCTATAGAGCTCACCCAATCAAGTTTGTCATCATTACACGTGTTCTGTGTTGAATGCACCAATTGTCATCTCCCCTCCCCCAGGCAAGGAAACTCTCCACCTAGCAAACCTGTGTGCATGAGCATGTTTAAATTGTAAGCCAAGTTACAATCTATGTTTAAAAAAATGACTGTAAAACTTGAATAGAAAAACACATGACTTGGTGTTAATTTTGTTATGATACTTTTGATTTGCCTTCTACATCTCTGAATGCCTAAAGCTACTGGGTTAAATATGCATGCAGTCTATTTTAGAGAGATTCAATGAGATGGTTTTCTGTGACAGCTAGACTTCCAACTTGAGTTACAGAATATAATTCACACTTATCCCTTTTTGGTATCTATAAGCAATATTTTTAATATTCATGATTTTTATCATTAAAATTTATGACCAAATACACTTTTAATTACAATTCCTTTTAAGAAGTAATACATTGCATCTGGAGAAAGTTAAAGGAAAATTATACCAACTTTACTCAAATATCTCTAAGTATCAGTCATTTGAAATGTTTTTTTATGATCTGCCAAATTTTCAAAATATAAAATCAGTTATACTTTCAACTACAATAGTATTAAATTCCAATTCTACCTTATCATAGCACCACATCAATTTATTTCATTAGCTCTCTGTCTCTTATCTTCTTGTGACAAACAGTTAAGGCCAAATGAAAAACATTTATCTCAGCTGATCAAAGTTTAAAGAAGAAAGATACACTTAAGAGAATCTGACATGCTTTAAAATACAACATCTGCATTATTCATCCTGGATGGCAGCTTTACTTTAATGCAATATCTCTGCTTTCAAGATGGAGTCCAGTCCTAATGCGTTTCACATTATGTGGTTAAGCCCAATAAACTGATTCAATATCTTAACGAGGAAGAACTTTACTGTAAATAAGACTTCATATGAAACAAAGTTATATATTTAAATTCATGTAATGAGAGTTCATTACTCAAAATGATATTAGTATCACTAGACTTTGGCTGTCAGATATAAAGTCTATATTCAATATAATGTTGCTGGACTCTGAAGGTAATGCAAATTTTACATGACATCTTTAAAAACTGGGTCAATTTGCTTTACTCTGTACAATGATTGCATTGCTGGCCTGGCCTGGCCCCAGGCAAAATTGGGAAGTAAATAACTCCGGTCTCTATGTTTTAGACCTTCACTCTTCCCTGCACTCACCCCTCAATATGAAAAGCTTCTATTCTCATGGGGGCCCTTTTCATGTGCACTTTCCTGAGACTACATACATCACCTCTGTCCTTACCTTTCTTCAAAACTATTATCCCTTTAATGACTTTATCTGATTAAACTAGTGTACTGAGTACAGCTTAATGCATTTCTCTTTATTTAAAAAAAAGATAATATGACTGATAGGAGAATATCAGACTTTGGAATAGGTTAGTAGGAGAGAAATTCTTGAAAGGTAAGGGGGGAAACCTACTGAATTCTGCACTGGGTTGGTTACTCTTAAAAGTTGAGTAATAAGAAGTGCGATGCCATTCTTTTTTAAGAGAGAGAGAGAAAGAGAGAGAGAGAGAATGAATCAATTTTATTTATCTTTTCATCTGGCCTTCATTTCTCTGACACTTAGTTGTGTATGTAGTGCAGGGGTTCAAACCTGGGTCTTGAGCATGCCAGCCAAGGGCTCCAACAGCTGAGCCACTGCTCCAGCCCATGTGATGCCATTCTAATGCTAATATTTACATTATTTCATAAAACCTCTTGACATTTGAAGATCACATAAAACTTATAGTTTTCAATCACTAGTACACAAATAACTGTTATTGCAAACCCTATAGTATGCCTTTCCTATATTTTCAAACTTTTCCTAGCTTATTCCTACTGTACAAAGTTTTTTGAGAGCATGGTGTGCATGGTTGATTGATTTCAGGGAGATCTTATTAAGCAAACTGATATGAGGTATAGCTAATGTGAAGCAAAGTACCTTCTTATTCGGTACAGAGCAAGGTTTGTAAACATGAGGACTATTGAAGTGGTCACATTATTTTTCCAATGTCATAGTTTTGCATGCTATAATAAATGTTACATCTATGAACTATTCTTAGTTATTAAGTTTAGCTTGTCATCAATAAGATAGTGAGTCTGTGTAAAAGTAAATGATATAATGAGAGTAACACAGTGATGATATTAGAAGCAGACATAGATGATGATACAGGCATATACATTATACTGAAATCAAAATTTTTTTCTGTACATTATGTAATTTTTTCAAATAGTTTTGAAACATAGCTATGCTTGCAGAAATTTTGTACAACAAGTACAGTCTTTGTTGGCTACACCTACATTCACCAATGTAAGCTGTTAGCTGTCATCTGTACATATTTTTCTTTCTTCCTATTATTAGGCTAGCTAAAAGAAGGAAAGAGTCTTCCTGCCCCAAGAATCAAAAGTGTGTATCACAAACACAATATTTTATGAAAATACAGGAATAAAATCTATTATTTTCAAGGTTATTAATTGCTTTAGGCCTTTTCTACATTTTGTAGGAGTCTTAGTGGTTTTTGGGGAGATCTGAGAATTTGGTTGAGATTTTTATTTCTTTTTAAAATAATATAGTATTTACTTATATTCTCTAGTACTTAAAATAAAAGAAATTAAAGGGAAAACTATTTACTTACTCCAATAAAAACTGTTAATTAAAAAACAGCACCAAAATTTATAGTGATGCATTTTAAAACTGTTTCAGGAAAGCACACTTCTAATCTTTTGAAGTCTCAACTAAATAGTTCATCTCAACCATTCTTTTATATAACTGTCCATTCTGCTTAAAAATAGATCACTATTAAGTTCTTTATTCTGAAAAGTCATATACTTTAGGAAGTTAATTACCTCAGTATATGAAGAATCCATTTATTCAAAATGAAAATAGCTACAACCAGCAATTTAAAAAAGAATTTTCTGTACAATTTCTAACTATACTGTCTTCACATTGTATGTATAATAAAAGAAATTGCCTTCTCATCACAGTAATGGATAATTCTAAGAATTGAGGGAATCTGTATTATTTTAAAGTATATCCACCAGCCAAATAATGATGTATATTTGGTTCTTAGTATAAATGGTAATACAGAGTTTTTGGTAGTATATGAGAAAGTGTTCCTGATTTTGAGTAAAAATAGTCTTTGAGAGTAATCTCTACTGTTTAGGACACTGCAAATGCTGAGAACATTGTAATCTGTAGTAAATGTTAGTATATCAAACACAATGAATCATAAAATTAGAAAGTTGGGCTGGAGCGGTTGCTCAGTGGTTACGGTGCTTGTCTGGCATGCATGAGTACACGAGTTCAAACCCCAACATCACATACACAGTGAAGTTTCAGAGCAATAAAAGTCACATGAAAATCTGAAAAAAATTTATTCTCTCTCTTTCTTAGTCTCTCTCTCTTAAAAAATAAAATTAGAAAATTTTGCTAGAAGTAATCTTAGTGATCATCAGCATGTTGGTTTTAAACACTTGCTGTTCATTAGAATTACCTGGAAAGCTTAAAAGATGAATCCCTGGGGTCTGTCTTGAGCATTATAACTTTCTGTTTTAATGCTCTCCAAAGTATTCTGGTGTACAGCCAGGATTGAGGACCACTGATCTGTCCTAAGCACTTTGCTTTATAGAAAAGGAAAGTGAAGTGCACTGGAACTTGCTTTAAGTCAGAGTGAGAAGCAAAGCTGGGCTTTTTTGCTCACTTTTCACTGCAATATGTTTTATAACAGCATGTAACGAACCGGTCCTATGAAGTTATAAGATGATCAGAAGTAAAGATATGATATAATAAAATGTAATTAAATGAATCTATATTTAAAGCATATATTACACCCAAAGAATGATGTATATTTGGTTCTTGATATGAATTATTCTTACAATACCAAGATTTTGTGAGCACAGATGGGAAAAATGTCTCAAATTTTGAGGAGAAACAATCTTTGGACTATAATGTACTCTTTTTTAGTTTTACCTTAAGGTGGGGAGAAATAATCTTATTACTATAAAAAGAGAAATACCAACATAAACCATATATACTTCCTTTATTATGGTAGGATTTAGGGACAGGCATTTTCTTACCACCAGGGAAGATACTTGTCATCCACTGTGCTGGGTCTGCACTTAAAGTGGCTCTTCATACCATAACATCAAGTTTCGTATTTGTTATCTAGAAATTATCCAATTCCAAGAATACTCTATACTCAGATCTTCCTCATAGTCCTCTATTAATGCTTTCCATCCAACACTATAATATTAACTGATAAGTGTATCCCACTTTCTTCATCTATAAAATCAATATTCTCTAGGATCTTGGTGCTTTTGAGAACTGTACCTGTTGACTTTGAATCCCTGGCATGGTGCTTTTCACTTACTAGGAACTCAATGATAAATGTTCAGTTAACTTAATTATGCTTTTCTGCATTCCAAGGGATGACTTTTAATCTACATAGATTGTTTTAGCTCTAATTTGCTGGCTGTCATTCAGTATGTAGTGGACATATAATGTGAAGAGTATCAATGGCTCTTACTAGGAACATTTGTTTGCTTTTGGTCTTCAAATATCATATGATTTGAAACTAAAAGGTTCTACATCCTTTCATAATTATGTTTAATCCAGCAGTGAGGGCTGAGCCTTTACTAACCAACCAGTCAATACATTTTTAGTGAAAGTTTTTCAAACACCAGGTGGGGTAGAAGACATATAATTAAGTAAATACACATTATATGCTATTTGGAGAAGCTAAAAATCTGATATTGTTGTTGGGATAACAATACACAATCCAAGTATATGCTTTCTGTTTTACTAATTATATAAACTATTCCAGGAAATGCTATCAAATCTACCTTTCTATTCCAAGCCACATCATCTCTTGCATGGATTCTTCACTGGGCTTTTTCCATTCTTGCTTCCTCCTCTCAAGTCCAATTTCAGTAGAGAAACCAGAGAGATCTTGTTGACCAATATATCCAATAATGTCACTTTGTAAAAAAATTTCTTTTAATCATTCTTCTGGCCTATCAGAGTAAAAGACAAAACCCTTATACTGATCTAAAAGTACCTATTCTATCTGGATCCTCATTTTCTCTCTGCATTCATCTCTTATACACTTGCTTTTGCTTATTATCACTGACCACAATGTGTTCCTTGTTGGGCCACCTTGATGTTTCATGCTGGGCGTTCCCTTGGCCAAGGATGTACACTTTGAAGACATTCACATTTGTTGTTCCTTCAAATCATAGAAGTCTCTGCCCTCCTGTCATCCTATCAGAGTTGCTGTCACTGACTATCCAGATAAGATAGTAACTGCAGCATCTGCAATGGGTTAAAAATGGCTATAGATACTTTACAACATTTCCCATCAATAGGCAGAATATTTCCACTTCTTTGAAATACGAATATAGCCTGTGACTTAATCAGAAAAATGCAGTGGAGGTGATGAGTGACTTCTGAGTCTAGGCTTCAATAAGCCTTACCATTTCCACTCTCATCTTGAAATGCTGCTATTATGTGAGTTAGCCCAGGCTAGCCTCATTGAGGATAAGAGACTGGCACCAACCAACAGGCATGTGAGTGAAACCACATTAGATCATCTAGCCCCAGGATGAACTGCCAGATGGCAGCCTCATGAATGACACCAGATGAGCAGAGCTCAACCTAATAAATGAACTATAGAACTGTGAGCAAATAAAAATCATTGCTTTAAGCCACTGACATCTGAATTGATTCATTATAAAACTGATACACTATCCAACACTATATTCCCTTTGTGCTTACTCTTACTATTGTTGCATACAGCACTGTCAGATAGTGTACACACATACCTCATTTTATTGTGCTTCATGGATATTGTGGTTTTTTGTTACAAGTTGAATCCTACATTGAGCAAGTCTATCAGCATCATTTTTCCACTAGGTCAATTATTAAAAGAGTTTTAGTAATGGTTTTAGATTAAGATAGGTACATCATTTCTTTAGACATAATCTATTGCACACTTAACAGACTACAGTACATTGTGCACATACTTTTTATGTACACTAGGAAACCAAAATATTGTGTGACTCACTTCATTATAATTTTGCTTTATAATAATGGTTTAGAAACATGTTTACAATATCTCCAAGATATGCTTTCAAATACATTTTTAAAATTCATTGTATGCCTATTTTTGGTCACCAGAATGTAAGTATATGGTGACAGCAGGTGATATTATGTTCACTTCAGTGCTTGCTGAATTTAAGACAGTCTTTGATACATATAATATGTACTAAATAAATATTTGTTGAGTGAATACCTGATACAGATTTTGATCTGGTACACTGAACTTTCCAAAATTGTCCATTCATTAATTCATTCAACAAATAGGTATTCCCATCTGTCTAATACAGGCATTGTACTGGATTATTTTGTGGACATATTAGATTTTCAACTGTACCTTTTGAAGCTTCAGAGCTTCATTTGAAATTGTCTTGGAGGTGTAGTATCATTGCCTCTTTGTCATAAAACACACATTAAAACTAAGAATATGTCACTCTTGAGGTCATTGAACATTACTTACAAGAAAGGTAGCACCAGTTTTATTGCCAGTAACATCTTTTTGTTGTTGTTGTTTTAAATTAAAAATAATGAGAACAGAAAGGAGTATGCAAAAGAATAACATTAAGGAAGCCAGTATTCCAGGTTATAAATATGTACAAGAATCTTCAACATGATTTATTAACAATTAAAGGTTAATATATGCTAGCTGCCATCATTTATTACTCAATAGGCAAATAATAATAATTACCCTAATGAAAATAACAGATAACATTTATTGAGTGTCTACTCTGTGTTAGGTGTTGTAGTAGATGGCTTTAAATAAGTTTTTAAAAAATCCTTAAACTGAACCCAGGTGTGGGATGTGGGGTGCATGGCTGTAGTCCCAGCCACTTAGGAGGCTGAGTTAAGAAGATCACATAAGCCCATCAGTTCATCCAAAAAAAAAATCCTTAAATAAAATACCAATGCAAATATTACTGTTATTTCCCTGTAGGAAAACTGAGGCAAATGGAACTCTGCTTCTATTCAGGTTTATGAGGACCCTGGAGAGAAAAGAGCCTAGAGTTTAAAGTTGCCTAGATATCTCAATCTATACAATATGCCTATATAAGCCCTGCACTGCCTATCTTTGGTGTAATTATTTTGTGTTGAAAAGAAGTAATACAGACAACAGATATTTTCCTAAGGACATCCAGCTGAAAAACAAGACTGCCAGGAATTGAACCTAGGTTGCTTAGGCCAAAGCAGATTTCCCCTCCTCGATTCTCTTGGTATGAGGTAGGCACAGTGAGAGAGCACAGTCGAAGTTAGGAACATACAGGGAGAACATTCTAAAAAGGTGAAAGAATATTGAGAACTACAATCTTACACACAATATATAGGAAGATTCCATGAACAGTGATTGACCAAAGGTCAAATACTTATTAGAATCAAAAGATGTAGTTTTAGAATGGTCATTGGGGGCATGGAGGAAGCCACTAAAAGTCTTTGAGCAAATGATTTTAGTAGAGGGGTCAGATAGAAATTAGATTGTCATAATGTTAAAAAAGAAATCTTATAATATCAAAGAGTTCAGCAACAAAAGGAGAAGAGTGCACACAAGCCAGGAAACAAAGAAAATTAAATTTTTATGAAGTATGCTTTTACTTTGAGGTGGGAATCAATCTCTTAACACCTTACGATGCAGACTCAGTTACAGAGAAAGAGAGATCATGATAGGATGTACCAATAATGAGAGAGAAGTTCCACAATTTGATTCAGAGTAATGACAAAGATGTAAATATTAAAAAGGAGAGAGAAAAATATCTTCCACCAAAACTGCAAGGAAAAATAAGCATTATTGCTTTCAGTAACATGGAAAAAAATTTCAAGAGAAAAGTTTCATTTACATTACTGTAAGTCTTTTTTTCCTTAGAAATTAAAAAAAAATAGATCATTAAATAGCAAAATTTGTTCTGGGCAGGAAAAAATTACAATTCAAGGAATATGGAAATAGAATTTCGAATGGAAATAAAGATGACAGCTACTATATACATCAGTTAACTGATAAATTATGTATTACATGTCTAATAAAACAACAAAATATATTGAGAAAGATTTTGAAGTTGTTTTTGGATATAAGCAGGGGCAATTCTTAAATAATTTGTTATTTTTTCCTATCATTTATTTTCAAAAGGCTTTATGCCTTGAATATTGAGTACTAGCAAATCACAAAATAATTCTATTTGGATATTTTTCCGTCAAAAAAATTTTGTTTATCTTGTTTATTTAGGCTAGTAACCAATTTTCAGCCTGATATAATTTGTAATAGCTGGTATGCAAAAACCCTTAAAATAGATTTATTTCAGTAAAATAGAGTAAATTTAAGCATATGCTACCTTCCACACTACTTTTCAGTAATCTGGACACATAAACAGTCTCAGTATATGAGTAGACCATTGTAGAATCTGTTATATAGTTCATTCAAGATCTCACTAATTTATTATCAACTTGCTTATTTCCTGATTCTAATGGCTTTTCATCACAGACCTTTTGTAAAAGGTTTAATACCAAGTGTGATAAACATAGAAGACTGGAAATACATTTGAAAAAAATAATTAACAATAATTGTCTCAGGGTATTGGATTATAGGTATTAATTTATGCTCCTTTATAATTTTCATGCTTTTTCATTCATCCCAAATAAATATGTTACCTCAGTAATCAGAAAAAATCTTCTTTTGCAATTCAAAAATAAAAAAGAAAACTCATATGCATATCAGAATATTAATACATTTATAGTCTATACATGTGAAAAATAATATTTCTTAAATACTTTCATAGCTTGATCCATCACAAGAAAACTAAGATATATTTTAAAAGAAAATCTGTAAATATCTTTCAAAATATGTCTTTAAATGTGACTTAGGAACATAAGAGAGTTACATTTTAAAGTCAATTGGCTGTATCTTTTACTCTTAGTTAAGTCATTTTGCAGCATATGAATATTGTCTGTCATTCTACTGTCATAGTATTGTACCCTGAATTGATTTAACAATGGTTTGAGTCACATGTTGATGTCCATTTTTATTACCTTCCACTTTTTATTGAGGAAGGATAATATTATGTAATCTTGATTTATGGTGATAAGACAGATTTTGAAAGTTGATATCATTAAGATATTATCATTATATCATAAAAGACCTAGCAAAAAGACAACTTGTAAACCAGTATATAGTCCCAGGCATGCAAGTGAAAGTCAACTGTTTCTCCTGAAAATGTTTCTTACATATCTCAGAGTATGAGAGTTGTAGATTGGTCCATGATTCCTAACACCTCTAAGTCAATCATTATGTTATTAAGCATTACCAACCTAAATGTTTCAAAAACATTCAAATAAGGTTGTTAAAGGAAGACTGCCCAACAGTCTTGTATATGCTAAAATCTTAGAACAACAACAACAAAACAGCAAAATCACTGAGTAAGCATCTTAGATAGGTATACATATTTTGTGTCGCCCCCATTAACCCTACTCATCATTACTGGGGTAAGTACAGTGTGGCTGGGGTGTAAACTGATCTAGTCATGCTTCTGGCACTGGGTCATGAGGTATCTATTCTTTAAGTTAAAAATTTGAGCACTGTTACCCCATACTGGAAAACCAGTTCTCAACAATTTACTGTTGAGATAATAAACTGAAACCTCAATTAAGAATGCAAGCTCAAATCATTCAGAATTCTGATACATTAGTTCTGACAGGGTAATGAATATATGACTTCGATATCAGAGTTAGTTTTGAGAAACACAAAGTTTGAATATTGAGTTAATCAGACTTCAAAAATATGATTCATCATTATCTACAAAGAAAATGCAAAAATGAAAGTTCTTTGGACATTCACATAGTCCAAAAGACTATTTGGATGAAATGATATTCTAAGAATTTTGAAAAGGGGAGTTCTGAGTATTAGAGGAATATTTCTGTGCATTTTGGGAATGCAGATATTGGTAGAGAGAAAATGGAGATGATTAAAATAGCTGAACAAAGTCTTACTATGTACAAACACATGGAAATAAAGTTGTCTCTATAGGAAAAAACTAGATTCAATTAAAGTATAAACCAAAAAACTGATTTGTCACCTCAAATCAAGTGCTTCATAATCATGTATTTATTAAGCTAATATATTAATTTTTTATCAGTCTCAATGTCACACATTTGCAACTATTGAATTCTTTAAAAACAAATCAATATCACAGCATTGCAGTGTTCAAAATGAAAAAGCTCACTCAATAAAAGTCAGACTGTAAATGTTTTGTACCTCCTAGATGTTAGAGATTAAGTTCAACCCCCAAATCAAAACTTATAAAAAAAATGGTTTCAGCAAAAGTTAGAGAACATTTTCATTTTTTTCTTTTCACTGAAATTATACTTCAGATTTGCTTGTGATCACTTTTTAAAAGAGCTTGTCAGTTTTTGTCCCTTTTATATCATCTATTGAATCTACAGGAAAACACCTTGGTTTTATCTATAACATTTTATTTTATTATATTTTAAAGTCACAGGTGTGACAATAAGAAACTTGGCTTCTGCTTTCAACAGAGTCATGTGATATAAGGGACATCATCCACCTAATCTGGGACTCCGTGTCCTTAGTTATAAAATCAGACACGGGAGTATTTTACCTACTTTATAGGGATATTGTGTTCCTAAACTTCAAGATACTGAATATTTGTGTCAATCATTTACTTAGTGGTTCTATGGACTAGGCATTATTAATGAGAATACAAACACTTCTTCTACAAGATTTTTAAATAGCTACATAAATGTTGTGATATATTATAACAATGACTAGATGCACCATCTTATTGACTAGAAAATCTTCCCAGAGGGGCCAAATGATTGGTTAAAATACTTATCAAAAAAATCTCTTTCTTATGGTAGCATCATATCATTTTCAGATTTGAGTGAAGAATACCAGAGTTCGGATTTGAAGCAACCAAATATAAAAGAAATAAAGTAATTAATGCTTTTCATGAAGAAGAAAAAGATGGCATGAATTGATTTTAACGATGAATTTTTAAAATCACTATAAAGATGGATTAGCAAATCTCTTTGGGATCCCATATCTGCACAGCCAACAGTGAAATCACATAATGTTTTCAGGTCATGAAAAGATAGCAAAATAATGAAAGAAAAATTATGTACTACTAGATAAAAGAACCTCTTTATATCCTGGCAAGAATTGAAAGGAGGGAGTCTTTCTATTTCCTAAACACTATCATTAGCAATAGATCATTAATTGAAATCTTTAGCTCAAAATTTGGAAATTATATGTATTTAAAATAATGACCTAAGAAGTATGTGCAAAGAAAGAATGTATGAAATTCACAAAAGTAGTGATTACCATAAATTTGTGACTTTGGGAACATGAAGAAAGATCTCTTTTATTGAGGGACCCTAAGTTACCCTGATGCCTGTATAACAGTAACATGGTAAGTAAGCAAGCCAGGGTAGAGTAGCTGCTTCCTGCTAACAAGAATTTACAGAGAAAGCATTGTTCTAAGACTCCAGAACACTCCCTTCCACTTGCCTGGTCAGCTAGTCATTTGTCAAACTACAAACTTTTGGCTACAAGGCAACCTGACCAGAAAGTAGCAATGGAGAAACAATAGAAGTCTGTGCTTAATTTCTTGATGATAGTGCAAAGGATATAAAGAGGCCACTGCCTTTAAATGAATTATGTACCATAAATTCGATGCAAGTTATTTTGTAAATTCTGATGCAAAATTTGAATGAGCATTATTCTTTTATGAATTTATGGGCAGGTAAGATTAATAGATACCCCCAAACACTTTTATAACTCAAAGTATATGCAAATTTATTTTAAACTCACAAATTTTCAAAATTTTTAAAGGATTTTATGATACAAATTTTCAATTTCCTTGAAATATTTTATTGTCTTTTTTGTACTAGGCACAATATTAGGCATCAAGATTTAAAAGATTAAAAATAAACCTAGTCTCTGCAGTCAAGTACAGCATGGAGATAAACTAATAAGAAGATTCCAAGATCTATAATGCAATTAGAAATTGTAGCAGTATGGCAAGTGCTCTGATGATAAAGGGAAGGAGGTACCTAAGTCCATAGCTCAAAAAGCTTAAAGAAATATGTATCACCATGTAAGTAAAGGAACACTTCATCTGCCCATCATGCTGCTGCTGCTCTGGTACTTTAGCTTCCTACAATATTAATAAGGAAAGCAGTAAGAATTCTTGGTTGAAGGACAGTGCTGAACCCTCCATAGCGTAATTAACATTTTAATGAGCAGTCAAGGCCTTTTCTGTTTTGGCTCTTAACCCTGTGGGTCTCCAGAGTGGATCACAATCTGTTGAGCTCAGAAAATGAGGTGATTCCTTCTTAGTGAGATTTTAAACAACAGGAGATCACGCAGTCCACAGGTTTAGCTTGTTTGTTAATAAAGTTCCCGTATGCTTGAATGTGATGTGTCAGAGTCCAATAGCTGGTTTTCAGCTCTGTTTTCTTTTACGGCATGTGAAAAAACTGTACCCATAACACTCACAATCTAGGAGTGGCTAATTTTCATAAGTGACCAAGAAATTGCAAGTTTTCCTCATTTGCCAGGCGCAGTGGGCTAACTGTCATTTGGGGACACAACAATTTTCAGAGGAAGCTTTGGATAATGCCTGTAACTTAATTATTTGCAAATCAAACTTTGCCTAATACCCCAAAGGTACTAAACTTCATTGGAGACAAGTTTGAAGGTCATTAGAAAGCTATTTGTTTTGAGGTTTTATAAAGGACCTTAAAAATGTTCTAATGGATAGAAAAACACTTTTATTCCCAGGTTTTTAAAAAAAATCAACCTCTCAAAAGCATTAAAAACTAATCATTTTATTTTCATCACTATGCAAAAAAAAAACTGTCATGATAAATATTCCTGTGGGAAAATTTCAAGCATCTTAAAATTGAGGTTTATAATGAAAAAGTCTTCTCTGTCATAATTAGTATACCATCACTAGTATTAAACCTGGGCTGCTTCTGTCTTCATATCTCTTTTCCGATGGCTGCGGGCTCATTACTATAATGTACATCATACATGTAGCACACTATTTGTTGTATTATTCTAAGGTAAAGAGTACAAAATCGCAAACAATTTCGTTTCATTTCTTGGTGACAAGAAAGTATATTTCAAGTTTTTCTTTAAACATGTGAATATTAATAATCTACATAGATACTGAAGCAGTTCAACCACTATTTCAAAATTTGCTTATTCAATCAGTCATAAAACCAAGGACAGGAGGCACATTTACATATGAGTAACACATTTACAAATCTGAAAACTTTGGTTTTTCTGGTTCCCTTAATCATTCAAAGTTTGTTTTAAATGTTAATGCATAGAATGACTGCCATATTTAGTTGATTGACTTAATGAACAGTTATTGTCCCATGATATTCAACACCAATGCAAACTTCATATGGAGAAGAGGCCTCCAAGTTCCCAAGGAGAATCAGACAACATAATATTCTACAACATAAATTGCCATATTTTTGTGGCTATCTAGGATACACAGAAAACTCCATGAAATCAGATATTTTCCTATTGAGGATGCATTTGTGAAGACTGGTAGGAAGACTCTTTATTCTCAGAATGGCACATAAAATTTACTTAGCTATTTGTAACTTCTCAACTTTGCAATTTCAAGACCAAGAAACAAAACACCTTTGTTCAAATTTTTCCAAATTAGGTCATTTTTGATGTCTTTTAGTTTAACTGTGGCCATTCCCAGGGACAGACTCAGACTTAGAAACAGCCCTGGGAAGCACAGTAGCTACATCCTAGAGCAGTAGTTTTATATTACTAAAGTGGCTTCCATACCTTTTTTTCTTAAATAAACAACTTTTATTTAGTGTTTCATGTGACTTTTCATTGCTCTCAGACTTGGAGACTT
The DNA here is from genome assembly GCA_004027875.1 of Aplodontia rufa. NCBI lineage: Eukaryota > Metazoa > Chordata > Mammalia > Rodentia > Aplodontiidae > Aplodontia > Aplodontia rufa. Next base: position 17,811 of record PVKS010015667.1, on the reverse strand, counting down.
CGTTGTGTAAGTGGTGCTGGGGTTTGAACTCGCATACTTGCGCTTGCTGGGCAAGCGCATTAACGCCAAGCCACCACTCCAGCCCCTCTGCGGTGCCTTTTAACATGTGAAAGAAATACTGATAGAAATCTGGAGCACCTCAGCATGTCAGTGATCTTACCCTATGAACTAAACGCAGCTTTGGGAAAATGCTTAAGTACTCACTAGATGCACAGAAATCTATTGCGTGTTACCCCTCAAAATCTCCTTTTTTAATGTCTACAACTTCCCTTCCCTTCCAGTCACCTTTACCAAAGTAGGCTCCTTTTGCTACTGGACTTGAAGAACAAAGTTGCCTATAAAAACAGATTTCCTGTGGAAAGTGAAGCACAAAAGAGGAAGAACTAGCTTTTTGAGTTCTCTGACTATATTCTAGTAGTTTAATATGATTTCTTTGAGGTTGTCAAGTGCAGATGTCTACAAGGTAATTTATTTATTCACATTCCTGTGAATTAGGTTTTATTTCATATCTGACATGGCAAGATAGAAAAGACTCTTATAGTTACTTAGCTTCTCTTCTTCTCCTTCCTCTTTCCAGGAACACAAAGTGCACACTATAGTGATTTCTGTTTCTGTATCTTTACCAAGACATAATCTACCAGGGGCTGAAGTGTCTGTAAAATTCTGATATGAATAGGACATTATAGACAGACAAAATTTACTAATGGAGTCTACGATTGAATTGTTACTTAAAATGTAAGTATCTATTTTTGGTACCAGAGTCAGATCTGACAATAATGGGTTCTCCATATTCAACTATATATGTGTATGGACCCTTTGAATGAAAGATTTCATATTAATCTCACAATGACTACTTTTTTCAATGTAAGGCTTGAAAGGTCTTGATTATTTTTCAGATGGAGGTAAGGTTTTTACATGTTCACCCAAAGATATTAATGTTATGTGCAAAAAGATATATTCACTCAAGACCTTCTCTGGAATATTTAATAGTGAACTATTCTGATCCAATCCCACATTACCTAAATCATATCCCCTTCAAATTTCTAAAACTAAATGCCCATCTAAAGGGGCAGAGGGAGAAAATGATATATACATTTTGCTTTATCCTGCTCATTTCAAGCCTGTCTGTCAAATGCACCTAAGGAAGGATATAAGGCAGCGGACGCTTTCACATGTCAGCCAAGGGGTCTGCAAGAGAAGCTAATTAGAGCTTTTACTCATTTATCAGCACAAAGCAGAAACATGTTCACATCAAATATTCCATCTCCCACTGCCCCTTTCAGGCAAATCAAGTGCCTGCTGGACCAGAGGTGGCCTGCTACAGCCCATGGGACCCTGGGCAATAATGCCCTGCCTCCTGCTTTCTTTTCTTGCAGTCAGGCCACCTTGAAAAAAACACTGCAGTCCTGCTGTATCACACAGCCTTCCTCACCAGCCATGTTACTGAGCTATAGATAATTTATGACTGCAACACTCAGGATTAAGGGACAGAAAAGCAGATGCTCCAGACTGTTTTGCCAGTTTTACTCTGCATACTACTCAGCTTTCCTTAAAATTCCCCCCTCACATGAAGTTCTAATTACAGCCATCGTACAGATATATCTTAGAGTGTTGAGATTAAAAGGCCTGTCAGTGTCTAAGACCTCACCTTCAGTAAAACTATTGATAGTTTACTGATAAAGATCCCCTTGGTCTTTTGGTGACTGCTGCCAGGACTCCAGCTCCGCCTCCAGAAGACAGGACTGCTCAGAAGACCTTTCTGCTGACATTCCCTGGAGCTACCTTTAAATGAGGCCTCCCCTGGATGAGGCATCTACTCCACCCACTCATGACCCAGAAAAGTGGAGGGTTCCCTCTTTACAAAGCCATTCACCTGGACTGGATCCAGGGTGGCTAAAAGGCTCATGGTGATTTTTATATCTGCACTGTTCCAGGGGTAAGAATCAAGCCCCTTATGTCTTTCCCTTCTTCCTTAATAAGCCCCTTAATGGTTTCTGTGTAAGACAGGCTACAGGTGGAAGTGATAAGGAGTGCCTGTGGAGTGTACTGCTCTGTGTCTTCTTCATCTCCAAACCTGAAGGCACCTAGTTCTTCTGGTTACATAGATCTACAGCTGCTTTCATCATCCTGCCCATCTAAAATGAACTTCAGTGGATTCACTGGGATGTTTTTCAGTTTATGCTGAACTGAACCTATGGGGCTTCATTTTATGTTTTCTTGGAAAGACTTTGATCTGGGGACTTCATGTCCCAATGCTTTCCTCTCACCTAGTCTCCACAGTGATCTCCATGATTCTTCTGGACCTTTTGCAATGTTAATTTTACCTACAGGTATTACCATAAGTGTCTAGCTCAGTCTTGTTTACTTTTGCTATCTCCTTTGCCCGGGAGGACAGTATGAGTGCTCTCTGATAGCACCAACAAAGCCCTGTGGGTGACTTTTTCTTTAACCAGGTGTTAAACCCTTCTAATTACTTAGTTTCTCAATGGGAACTGTAATCCTAAATTAGACTTAAGTAAATTTTCTCGCTAACTCTGGGTATTCAAATGCAAATGACCCTAGGCAGTAGACTTTGGAGATAGAAAGTAGTTCTATTTAGACCCATTAGGGTCTCAATCAAGTAAATTTTTTAGCCTAGGGCCTTCCATCCATCCACCACTTAATAAATAAGGTGACTTCTATTGTCAGGCATGTAGTAGACATTTAATGAGGTAAAAAAGATACTCTGCCATTGGGACCTTTATAATATCTAAAACGCTTAAGTCAGTATTTAGTAGCAGCTCAAATACAAGCTAGGAGAAACACATTTATTTGGATTATAATCTCCAAGTCCAGTGGAAGATTTAGAAGATAAACTTTTCATTAATATAATATAGTTGAAGTTAGTTCAGGAGCTTTTAATTCATTTTAATAATCTAGGTCAACTGTGAAAAAGAATTAAAGGTGTTAGCAACATTCTGCTTGAGGATTATCCAAGACCTAAGACATTTATTTCATTGTGTGAAAGACAGCCAGCCACTCACACTTCTTTCTAACAAGAACCCAGAGAAACATTCTTTTAACTATAGGAAGAGGCCTTAAAATCAGTCATGAGAACATTACTGTGGGAGAATGGACAAGGCCACAACTATTAGGGTTTGGAATGTTTTATTTCAAAACTTTCAAATATTTCTTAAGAGCTTTGTGGGGAAAAGCTACAGTAGATATCTTTCTTGTAGGTTTTACAACTCTTTATTCAAAAAAGAAAAAAAAATACCCTTTGATTGTAGTTCATATTTTCCTGAGAAGAAAATACCTAATTTCTGATACCAAGGGACATTTCATAAGATTAAAAAGATTGAAAAAATATATATAGTCTGTTCATTTTGTGATCTTTTTCTTCTTTAACTGTAATAACTTGGTTAAGTTTGGACCTGCCAGATTTTCCCACTGTTTCCATTTGTAATTAATAGGTACCTTTGGGGAATATATGTATATTCTTTAGAGAACATGAGCTCTTTTAGAAATGGATACATGGGTGATTATGAGGGACTTCTTATTCTTTGAGGAAACTTCTTATTCTTTTCTGACATCCAGTATTTTTTTCAGTCATCTCCTTATAGCCCCATTGGAGAATGTTTAAGTTTCAAATCTAAGCAGATTTGGGGAGTCCAGACTATATAGCTTATGTTGCCAGCCTGACTGTTGTTTGAGTCACTGTTTAGTTGGTCTTTGCCAGAAATTCCTTCCATTAAGATGGTATAGTTCTTGAATGAAATCCTGGCTCCAATAATATAAAGACAGTCTCCTCTGCTGAGCAGAAAAATAAAATAGATCTGAATCAGCAAGGACACAGGATGCTTATCTCTGTATCTAGTCAAGCAGCACTGGCTGCAAAACTTGAGGGCTGCTGGGAACCTGGATTAGGTTCCTCATGTCATTTATAACTAAGCTGATATCTCAGTGTACAACTTACTGCTCCTAATTAACAACTGAACAAAAGGGAACAAACACATCACACACATTCATGTCTATGTGCCTTCTTTAATACTGTTCTTACCTATCCTCTGCCATACCAGCATGGGACGTTCTTCTCAGCCCAGGTCAAATACCCTGTCTGTGAAACTTTATTTTGCATCTCACATATAGGACTTCCCAGGTCTCTTTGCATTCTGAAAGCACTCTTTATACATCATTTATAGCAAATAGTACACTGTATAGTGCATAGTTATAGAGATCCCTTCTCCCCTACTCAATTTTCAGGTCTTTAACATCAGAGATGATATCAATGCACTTGGAACCACAATATATATAGCTTTGAACATATCGAGTGGTAAATGAATGTTCATTGAGCAAATGAGCTACAAACTTCAAAAACATTAATACAATAAATGCTATATCACATTCTCTCTTGATCTGTTTATTGATCCATCTATCTAATCTAGCTTTACCCTCCTGATTACGTAAAGATGTAAGGTGACATTTAAACACACACACAATAATAGATAAAAATAATATTAAACAAAAAAAAAGATATTTTAAAAAGTAGGGGTGGGAGGAAGGACTCAGGATTATATCAAGTAAAATTCATGTTACAATGTCCTGTAGTTTTTTTAGAGATGGGGTTTAAATCAAGCCTTGTGATAAATAGGAAAAAATATTTCCCAGAGTCATGAAAACCACAGAACCATATAGTATAGCCACAAAATGTTCTTTGTGAGGATTTCTCTACTCAAAAGCAAATAGATGGCAAATATTAATTTTGTCAAAGCACAGCAGCGGTCTTTAGTCATGCAAAATTATTTGATGATTATTGTCAAGGTTTCTTGAAGCAATGCACGCCTGTCTCTCCTGTTCACATTTCTGATTTTGGAACAAAACTCTCTAGGAACTAGGGCAATAAATATGTTACCCACAAGATAAATAAAAAGTGACAGTTAAGGGCAAATTAATTTTTTGTTGGTTGGATTTATATATATATATATATGTGTATATATATATACATATACACATATATGTGAATATATATATATATATTTAATGATGTTTATTCAAAGTTTTTTGAGGTATACTCAGTAGAGTGAGGGAAATATGAACAAATAGCTGAATTTGTTCCTGGTATGTACTTTAATTTTGTGTAATATTCACAGTCATCACAAAATAAAGTGACTTCCCTATTGAAAATAATTCTTCATCTATAGCTTGTACCTACTCACGTATCTCATTAGATTAGTGGGTTAAACTGAAACATTATTTGATCATATACAGGAACACTTGTCAAGCTATATATCATCTTTCTTGCACAAGATAATATTGTTTTTCCCCTTTCACTCCATTATGAATTTCAAATTAAAATAATGTCTGCTACCTCCCACCATCACTGTGCTGCTGCAAAGAGGCATCTCAGGCCCCCAGATCAACGAGAAATTTCTAAACTAAGAAAGATGAAAAGCTGGTTCTGACTTGCTGATAAAGGTTACATGCAAATACCTTTAATCAAACACTACCATTCACTTTTCTAACACATTAAGTTTTCTTACCAAACCAGTAGTTTCATTGTCTGCAATGGGATTTAAAATAGGAATAACTGGCCAATTTAATATTTCAAATATTCTGCCTACCAAATCAAAGTAGGAATAGGACAATCAAGGAGTGTGGTTTTTCTGAACACTCATTAGTCTGAAGGAATAAAAGAAAAAAACAATATTGCTATTTCTGGTGATAACTGTTTTTTCTTTCTTTTCTTTTCTTTTCTTTTTTTTTTTTTTAAGAGAGAGGGACAGTGAGAGAGGCAGAGAAAGAGAGAAACAACTTTATTTAGTTTTTCACATGGCCTTAGTTGCTCCAACACTTAGTTGTGTACGTGGTGCTGGGGTTTGAACCCGGGTCCTTGTGCTTGCCAGGCAAGCACCAAAACCACTGAGCCACCGCTCCAGCACCTATTTTTTCTTTCTATTTTCTAAAATAAAGCTTGTTCTGGGAAAGATACAACAGATAATCAGTTTTAGTGTTTAAATCATTTTTAAAATGTTGTAAATTATCTTTTTTGTTAGGTCATCTTTTGAAAAATTCAATGCTTCACATAAAATGGGAGTCAAAATGGTGTGGCCTCAATTATTCTTAAATAAAAAATCTCATGTTTCTCCAATTTTAGATGGAACAAACTTTTGCATGCAATTTAATTTTTTTAAATGTAGCTCTATGTGATTTATGTTTTCACTAATTAGGCAAAAGTAATTAGAGGACAATATTGGAAAAGGCCATCCTCAAGCATATTTTGTGGGCAAATCAGCAATGAGAATGAGTTTTGATGCTTTTTCAAATGCTGAATAGTCAAAGTGAGGGTACAGTAACTTTATTTCCTGCAAATTCATTATGCTAATATGGAAACTGTATTCTTAAATCAGAATTTATAGGTGTCAGAAAATATTAAACTTTTGTTTTAATATTTAAGAATAAAAATAAGTTCACTGAATAGGATAGTAAAACATGTTCTTAAGTTTGTCTATCATTTGATAAAGTTCTGGTATGTCTAAATATTTATCCTATGATAAATATGCTACACTATGTAAAATACTTGTAGTCTATAAGTAATCCATACAGAATGGGTTATAAGAGATGGAACAACGAATGTTCATATGATTTAGTGCTGAAGAGATAGGTTTAGAGTCATCTACCGAGGTATTCAACAGATATTGTTCCAGGCCCACTTCTAAGTTATGGTGATATGACAGTGAAAGTAATTGTCCTTATGATCCTGAGAGAAGGGGATGATACCATAAACCCATAATCACCTACTGTGATTAAACTAGAGCAAAGTAAGAAACAGTCAGTGCAGAAGGTCCAGGGCTTCTGCTTGGAGAAATGGAATCCTTAAACTCATTTTTTAAAAACACCTTTTATGATTCTGCTTCCTTTATTGAGTTGTTGTAAGAGATTAAGAATATAATGCAGGTAAAATGCTTAGGCAGTGTTTGGCACTTAAACGCACTCAGAAAATATTAAGGTTTTATAGGATTAGGGTTGGCAGAAAACCCCAAATAATATTCTCTTCCACATAAAATCTGAAGAAAAGTGGCCCAGGGCTGGTCTGATATTCTGCTGTGTCAGGAGCACAGACTCTCTCTTTTATTGCTTTGTCATGTATCTCCTCCCGGTCAAGCCAAGAGAGGAGAGATCCAGTACCTGATAGCCCCTCTTCATCCCAGTCAGGATGAAAAAATAAATGGAAGGAGAATTTTCTCTCTTTTCTTAAGGATACTTCCTGAAAGTAACATTTACCATTGCTGCTTACATTTTATTGAGTAGCTAGATTTAGATGAAAGGGTGGCCGGGTAATGTCATGGGGCTTTTTGGTTTTAGTTTTAGGTTTTATTTATTTATTTATTTTTAAACTTTGAGGCTATATTTTCAGATAAAAATCAAATGTCTTCTATTATAGAAAAAAATGATAGGACATTGGTGGCAGTCTCAGTCTCTGATGCACAAAAACAGCATAATTGAAGATTATTTTACATAAGAACTCCAAGCATGAAGCATCTCTTCCTCTAGAGTAGCTTTGAAACTCTTCTAACATCTTTTTAGAGTGTAGAGAAGTGCTGTACCAATGAGGGTACCAGACAATTTGAGTTAAATAAAACTTTCTTATTTTGACTGGATATTACCTACGTAAGTCAATAATTTGGTGTGTGGAGGGATAGGTAATATTCTGTTCTAAGTGTACAATTCTGTTATTTTTGGTTAGCTTTCTAATGTAAAAAAACTTTACTAATTATTTGTTTACTTTAGTGATATTTTAAATGAGGGAAATATATGAACATATTGTATGAAAAAATTAAAATAAATCCAGCTTTGTTTGAACAAGTTGTGCTGAATATTACACAAGGAACATGTGAACAAGTATATCACACTTTTAAGAAATTGAAAATCCCATATATCTGTATATAACTATTATTTACAATCTACTTTTAGATATCACTTAACTTTGTCCATTTGTACTGGAGCTATAAATGAAACTGGTGAAAATTTATAGCAGTTCCATAATTTTATAGTATTGGAATACCGGAGGGCAGTGAGGTTAGGAGTTGCTCAAGGAAAAACAAATAATGTTGGCAACTAGAATGTGAATCTTCTGATTTAACAATAATCACTTTGTAGAAAACAAATATGAACCAGTAAAAAAAAAAATAAATGAGAAGATGGATTTTATGAACCCAGCTCTCTCATCACCATCCAAATTCAAAAGCAAAGAGAATACAAGGCATTCAATTTTCATATTGGTACATATGTGGCTCAATTTTATATGGATCATTTGTAATTAAGAATATAATAATTTTCATAGTTATTATAAGAAAAATATGATTTTAGTATTAACTAAGAATATAATGCCCAGGGGAGATAATTTTGTTGCATGGAATAGGGAAAATTATTTTGAGGTCTGTGGGATTTTAAATTTTATACAGAACATTTAGGCTTGAAAGCCATGCCAAGTCTCAGTGAGGCTTTGGAAGTTTAAGTTAATGTGTCCAGAATAAAGGTTAATGCTTATTCTTAGTGCACTACTGGTCAGCCAGTCAGTTGGTAAATACCATTTATTAAAAACTGAATGCATTCAGGACAGAGCTCTGGAAATGTTAACAAATAAATGGTTTCTCTTAACAGAACTACTAATTATCTAAAAGTTGACAGAACGTTCTCACATGAAAAACTTGCAGTGAAATAAAACACAAATGTATATGGAACTAGTTTCTCTACGTAAGAACAGAGGGATCATTCGAATTTTATTCATGGGCAAAATTCTGTTAAAAGGGATTTCCAGGTATTTGGAATGGGATATGATGCACAGTTTGTGTGGGTTATGAATGACAATATCAACATGCTTTTTATGAAAGAAGAAAATGCAATAATAGATGAATAGGTACTATAGAGAATAATGTATGAGGTAGGAAGTAGAAAGCATTGTGGCTGGAAAAATGAGTAGGTGTAGTTGCTGAACAACCTTATTAGGTCATACATACAAGACTGGCATGTATTTTGTAGATTATGGTACAACATTGACAGATTTTCAGAGAAAATGACAAGACTTCTATCAAACTCAATAATTCCTAATATGTCTGAAATCTTAGTATAATTAGATATGGGTAGAGGAAATGGAAGGATGGAGAAACTTCTAATAAAGGAATAAAGGAAGGAGGAAAAAGAGGGTTTACTATTTTTTATATACCTAAAACCAAGGTTCCCCACTCTGTCCTAACAATGGCTATGTTGCTGATGAACAGTTTATAACAAGATGTAGTTGCTAAACATCAACTCAGTGATAATTACAATAAAATTATGCAAAGATGACCTGAATCACAAGCATGCCCTTTTACAACCCAAGATTAAGGTGTCACTGGTCACTGTTTTTTAAAATCTCTGCATTATACTGTGCTAACTTCATAGGTAAATTTTTGTCAAATATCTGCATTCTTCAATAAGCTCCTCTCAGACCTCAATACACTATCCTTTAGTGATTGCGATCGCTATGTTATGTTGCCATAATTCTATCTGTCATGGTGTTAATTTTCGCGTAATATTTGCTGTTATGATTATGCACAAGCAGCTGGGAAGACTAATTTATGTCTTAACTATTATTGTTGAAGGTCATGTAACTCCAATGTCCTGTTAAAGCATTTGATCACATCCTGCATGCTCTGCTGGCTAATTTCTTCTACTTACTCCTCAAGCTTCTATGGAATTTATCACTTTTCCAACCATCAAAATTAAAGGCAATAGGTAGTTATTTCTGGTAGTTACCAATAAAGTATCTGATTTTTCAGATGCCCTCTATTCTCATACCCAGCTTTTCTTAACTCAGTAATTGCAAGAAATTGTGTTTATAAAAATTAAGCTGCTATATGCTTAACCTTCAATCAACAATTGAAGACCAACTTAGTTCTAAACATTACTAGCATTTTCAATAAGGACAACTCACTATTATTTTTGGTATAGAGAAGAATATATTTAATTCTATCTATAGAAAGGTCTATTAATATTGCAGGTATGAATTATGGGATGATTTTGAGGTAAGCAGAAAAAAGTCTATCTATACTGTCTATAATTCACCTTATATATAATAAATGTAATAAATGGAGTGCAAGTAGGAATTGAAAGTTATGTAGAATTTATGATAAATAGACTAATACAACTGGTTACATGTCTAGATAAAAAAGAAATGATACTCAGGAATAACTTCAGTGTATAGAAAAATTAGGAATGTTTAGGACTCTTTCATAGATACCATAAGGTGCCTTTGAGTCGAATATTAGCTTGATCTCAGAATTATTTTTAGTATTGAAAATCAAAATGGATAAATAAAATCAGTTTCATGAGACAACTTGTCTATTCACATTTCAATATTTATAATTAAAACATAGCTTCACTAGATTAATATTAACAGAACCAATGTATCTCCAAGATAATCCTAAATTCAACTTCTGGTACTGCAGAGCATTCATGAAGGGCTGAAAATTACACTGGTAGATCAAGTTGACATGTGGAAATTGTGTTCTACTAACACATAGTTCAAGGTACAAAGTGCTATAAGGCAGAGCTCAGTGTTTTCCTGGATAAGATATTTGACTAGTGATGGTAATCCTGTGTTTCTGAGCACTTCATTTCTGCAATCATAAATTACATGGGTGTTTGATGAATTGCTAAGTTGGATTGCAGAGTTTGAGGAAAATCCTGGAGGCAGTTGAAGTGGTTCATTCGGGGAAAATGTGGGATCCAATTGGGAATTCTATTATACAAGGAGTTTAATGAAAGGAGGGACACAATTTAAAATGGACCAAATACCAATAATAGCCAGGTGGTTATAATTCTGTAGTGGAAAAGAGAGTTGTGATGTTGACAGTGATGAAGTTAAGAACATATGCACACAGGAAAATAAAAAATAAATGCAAACAAGAGAATGGAGTCACAAACCAGGGCTCCAGTCTACTTTTAGAAGTCAGGAAACAACAAAAAAATGGAAGAAACAGAAAATGAGAATGATAGATGGGTCAGAGAACATAATAGGAATGAGGTGACATGCAAAAATAAACTGCTAGGAAAAAAACAGTAGAGAATTCCAAGATAGAGTTTGGTATTCAAGAGTACCAAATGTTATGCATACAGGTCTAGGAAGAAACTACTGAGACGAGGTTCAGGAAACTGGAAAGTTTAAGGTACCAGAGGAGAAAATCATATCCATTTAAGTTAGGCAGAGTGAGGAAGCAGCAAGAGCAGAGAACTCTGAGATTTTTCAATCACTTCAGGGAATGAGATGTTGGTTCGAGAGGAACAAGGGAAACATCTGAGGATAAGGGGAAAGGAAATCACCATGGTGTCTTGTTAATGGTTTTCTTATGTAGTTCTTCAGAGAAAAAAAAGTCTGTATGGAAGGGTCTGAAGAACTAGAAAAAAATACAGGATGATTTGTGGGGCATGGTTGCCAGAGGAAAAGAGAATATAATAACAGCAGTTTTATGTTAAAACTGTGAAGTTATAGACTCTGTGACACATTTTTGTCATCCTATCATTCATTAAATAAGCATTTGGTGGTTGACTTCTAGTTTTCCAAAACCTATCTGCTTGCAGGCTTCTGGTCTGTGTTAGTCTGCAGACGTTCTGGTGTCATTTGTTGAAGTCACATGGGATTTGAAGGAGGCGCAGTGGAGAAGCCATGCAAAGGCCATTATGGACCTCACAGTATCTCCACGGGGTCATAATGACTACTGTTCTCCAAGAGATGCTCAGGCTCCCGGTTTGAACAGAAGCATTGCATCTTTGGTCAGAACCTTTAGTCAAATACAAAAAAACTCCACATGAAGTATGCTCTGTTGTGGCTTAGACTGTGACAGCAATCATTTTGTATCACATGTGCTCAGGGTTTCTGTCCCCAGGACTCTGCTCCTTTCCAATCTACACAACTCCCTTTAGTAATTTTATCTGTCAATGTGGGTTTAATTTCATTTGTATATTGATGACAACAGATTGATGTTATAAAATTAGCCTTAATGTTCTCTCTGTCACATCTGTGCTATATGCTTGCCAAACTAATGTCAAAGATAGGGTATCTAGAGATTTTCTTCAAGTTACCACTACCAAAATAGCTGTTTTTATGAAATGCAGGCACCACTGTTATCCATTGGTTTTTCCCTCAGTTTCTTTAAACCTCATACTGTAAATTAACATCTCATACATGAGAATACCAGATCCAATAGAGTTTTCTCCAGCTTATTAAATTAAACTTCATTTCTGGTTTAAAAAAGAAGCAAAGAAATGTATATACATCAGAAAACCAATTACATTGAGTTGAAGGATGCTTAACAAATAGCATTTTATATCTACTGCAGGAAACAAATGCCAGATTATGTTCCTTTTCATCCCCCAATCACTTTTTTAATCTACATGGAAGGTCTCAAAAATATTAATGTTAAAATTTGAACAAGGCTAAATAGGCTTCAAAGGACATTTATGTAGATAATCATTTTAAATTCATTTAATACCTTTGCAAAAGGAAAATTATTATGACTCTCCTTTTCTAGACAAGGCCATACCATAAAGAAGAGAGTTCAAATAGTCTCCAAAAATCATCTGTAAAGCAGGCAGCTGGGTGACAGTTCAAGTACACATCTCCTGGGTTCAAACCTTGAGATTCTCCTGTAATTTCATATTCCCTACAAGAAATGTGTTACTGTTTCTGAGAATGTTCACAACTTCTATTCCAGGAATACCTTGCCCTGAGCCACTAAGAATAAGGTGAGCCTTGCTTCTCTCAGAAAGATCCTAACCTAAACTTAGCTTTTAGAAACGAGTAGAACTGATCATGGTAAAACTAAATGCCAGGACAGTTCTTTCTTTTTCCTGGTTATAATAAGAAAAAATTTATGTTTCTTGAAAAATTATCACATACCAGGAACTCCATTAAGTGTTTTACATGAATTATCTTTCTAATTCTCACAATAATATTAGGAAGATTATTATTATCATGTCCATTTTGGAAATGTGAACATTGTGGCAGTGATAATCTAATTTGTCCAAGGTCACCCAGCTGGTTTCAATAGCAGTCAGACCCTAGAGCCTGCATAGTTAACCTCTGTACATACTCTCTCTGTCTCTCTGATAAAATACTTGGAATGCAGTTGGTCTACTGAGAAAGCTTTTTATCCGGAATAGTAACGTAGCACCCAAGAATTGTTAACAGAGATGTGCTGAGCAATGAAAAAGAAAAGTGAGGGAAATAAAGTTTTCAGAGGAAGTCTATAGGCTCCAGAGAGATTTACTGCCACACCCACAGCTATTCCAAAGCACAGTGTCTCTTGGCGCATTTCTGCTTGACCTCCACCAGTACCCTTGCCTGTGGCAGGACCAGGAAATAAACCTGCATTTAGTCACATGCTTCATTGTTCTGAGATTCTCATCATTTGCTCCAATGAGCCCTGTCCTTGAGATTAACTCATATTAAATGATCAGCTTTCTTTAAGGTTTTGATAGATGGGGTGATTAGAATGTAGAAAATGGTATTACAGCAATTAATCAATTAATTTCTCTGAAACAAATATACTCAGATCACATATTTGGGCATCACCTACTTTTATTCACTCCTTTCAAATTCACTCCCATTCATTCACTGGATTATCAGTACTTAGGATAAAACCCCACACCTCCCATGTGCCTATGAGTCCCTACCTGATTTGGCCCCTGCTAATTACTCCAGCCTTGTCTTTTACAGCTTTCTCTTGAGCTTCTTTATTTGCTTTCTTCCAGTTAAACACTCTGAATTAATTCCTGCTTTAGCACCTGTCTATTGCTGATATCTTTTTTCTTTTTTAAGAGAGGGACAGTGAGAGAGAAAGAATGAATTTTATTTAGTTTTTCATGTGGCTTTCATTGCTCTGATACTCTGTTGTGTATGTGGTGCTGGGATTCCATCCTGCGTCCTCACACATTGCAGGCAAGCACCATAACTGCCGAACCACCGCTCCAACCTTGTTGATATCTTTTTCATAGTGATTTAACCTCCACAGTTCTCAGATACTTCCTTCATTCAATGTCACTTCTCCCCAGAGGTTTTCCTCATCCCCTTCTCCAGAACGCCATCCCAGCATCCCACTCTCTATCCTTTCCCCCTGTTTTTCTTGATATATTTATCCTAACTGATGACAGACATTGTGTGTGTGTGTGTGTGTGTGAGAGAGAGAGAGAGAGAGATGAGAGAGAGAGGCAGTTCATATCTTTTTCTATACTAGAATAAACTAAGGAACTGTATCTGTCTCATTCCTGTACTCATCACCAGTACTCTGAACAGTATTTGGCTTATTGCATCTGTTTATTTTGGGCACCTAGCTTTCCCCCCAGGTATTACTGTAGATTCTGGGATATATTTATGAACAAGATTAACAAAGCCCTTCTCTCAGAGAATTTACATTCTACAGTGGAAGACTGATTAAAAAACAAATGATCATTATATCAGATAGTAATGAATTAACAGACTGAATACCTATACTACATAGCTCTGTTAAGACGTACAGAAATACAAGAAGCAGAAAATATGTCTACTCTGATGAACTTACAATTATTCTTACAAATACAAATGAATCAAATGGTATAATGAATCAGGTGAGTGGAATCATAAAATTGTAAAAATCAGTGGAAATACACATTGAGAATCTGATGGACTATAATTACAACTTTTCTAAGAATTAGAATGCTGAAGAATATAATTATTAGTGTACATTTTCTTGTTCTGAAGTCCTAGAATAAATCCTTGATTTATTATAATTTTTCATTTAAAAAGGTAAGTAAGCAAATAAAAAAAACTCTAGCACTATAAAAAAAACTTTAAAATAATGAACACAGAGTACTTTGCTTTAAATATTTAGACCTTTTTTATACAGAGAGGTAATTCCACATTTATCACAAAGGATGATCTATCATTGAAAATTTATGAAAAACTCTAAATCTTATTATTTAATATAATGTGCATATATAACATTGTAAACACTGTATATTTAAAATAAAATTTTAAACATAAAAATTAAAACATTTTTATTTTTGAGAAAATGACAAAGAAATAGTGTTAGGTAATAACACTATTAAACATAAAAGCAGATAAAAAATTAAATTTAGCCAGTAAAAGTCAAATTTAGATTAAAATGTACTAGCAGGACTTTTCATCTTGTATTCTTTTCTCTTGAATTCAAGGGACATCAGGGGTATAAAATATTCATATCAACAATATAATAAGAGCCATTTGACATCCACACATACATATATAGATATGGTTGGCAGAGTGATAAATATAATTATTTATTACTTTGAACATAGTAAGTAGTAATAGTATCTCTATGTTGCAGTTGAAATATTGGGATTCTAAGACTTAAAATCTGAAATAATTGATTCAGTTCAGAACTATCTGACCCTAAATCTTATGCTCCTTCCACTGTGCCACACTTTCATTAGATGATCAGACACCCATTGTGGTATTCCAAATAATTACCTCTTTAAATAAAACAGATCAACTACAGAGACCTGTTTCTTCTGCTCATCCATTATATGAGTGTTATGGATTGAATCATGCACCCCTAAATTTCATATAGTGAAGTCACAGTGTTCAGTAACTCAGAATATAACCATACTCAGAGACAGAATTATTAAAAAGGAAATTAAGTTAAAATGAGGTCCCTAGGGTAGGGCTATAATCAAATACAAACTGGCCTCGGCAAACATCTTCAAGCAAATGAGAGGCCTCAGGAAAAGCCAAACCGGCCAGCACCTTGACCTTAGACTTCTTACCTTCAGAAGGATGAGAAAATAATTCTGTTATTTGAATTACTCACTGTCTGGTTCTTTGTTAGGGAAGTCCAAGTCATCAAATGTCATAAGTCTGACCTATTTTGGCATTTTATGAAGATCGACATGGTGGATCTATTATTATATGGAATACTCATTAGAACTCTAATTCACATGAAATTGGGAAGGGAGAATCTTATGCAAAAGTTTATGATTTTATGTACCTGTGCATTATACCACAAACATCACAAGATGAATGGAAACTTCTGTTCAGAAGTAATTTGAGATTCTCTAGGCAATGTACAAATTTTATGAGTAGAATACTCATATTTTTTGAAATCAATAATTATCCCTTAAATTTCAAACTTCAAGACACAAATAAGACCTTGCTATGATATAGTTATGTTTTTATGAGGAATAAAGAGAACAGGAGCTAATTTAAATTTTTGTTTAGAAAGGTGGTTTATGCCATAGAGGGGATGAGGACCATGTGTACTGTTAGAACTCTATTCTTGCCTTATATATATATAAAATCTCTTGTATATAAGCAAAAATAAAAAAATAAAACAACAACAACAAAGAGTGATCTCCTAAGGAGGAAACAAGAAAAGGTGTGAGAAAGAGGGAGAGAATAATTATTCTGGGATATCTGATTGCTTCATACTCTGTGAAGATTCAGTCAGCATTAGATTTTGGAGAGCAGTATCTGCAACTTGCATAACTTTGAAATATTTCTATTATTGAAACTTGGAATATTGAAATGGTTCAAGTCCAATGCTTCGAGCAAAAGTCCAATGAGAAGTGGGAAGGCTTATTTCCTAGTACATTTGGGGAGTTTTTCTCCCTCTTCCACTACTGCTCAAGAGCATTGGGACCAATGTTCCACTGCTGCTAACTTCCCTACAATTACACATTCATCATTAGCCACTAGTCCATACATAAATAAAAAAACTAGCAACCAACATACTTAAGTATATGCTGTGTGTCAGGCACTATACTCAGCACTGTATACGTAGTAGCACATTAAAACTTCATGGTCATAACCTTGTTAGCAACAGTGCCCAGCTGAGCAGAAAGCAACTGCAGGAGTAGGACCAGGAGGAAACTGCTGAGGGCAGCGGCGCACACCGCAAGGTGCAATCTCCTCTGGCAATTGTTTCTTCTTCGGTAGATAGTCCTCAAAGACAAATATGAGCTGAAGGGAGGCAGCATTTCCTGTGGCTCCGGTCAGGCTGGGAAAATCGCAGTTTATCTTCAATTTTCCAAGGTGCATTCAGGGGAACTTATATGGGAACTTCTAGAGCTAGTTTGTGAAGCTTTTCTAAGGTTAAGCCGAGTCCTGGGAATTGCCCGTGGAGAAAAAAAACAAAAGGGCATTCTTTCCATCCCGTGAGGACTGGACGCCTGTGCTAACTTCCTGCCAGTGCAGACACCATCGGCCAGCAGCTGACAAAGTCTGGAGCAGTGGACAAAGTGCGGAGAGGGAGAAGGGATTCTGTCTACTGCGCCAGGAACACAGAAGTTCAGCTGTTTACTTTATGCTGGCTGAGTGGCCTTTGGTGAACGGCGTTAGAGCGAGGAGAGATAAAGAGATTTTATCCATCCTGCCAGGAACGGAGGTCAGCTTGGTTATATCCCCTGGGCGCACGGCGGACCAGCCGCAGGGGCGGGCTGCAAGCAGCGGCAGCTGTGGCTGTGGCTCTGCACACAGCCACTGACCCCGTCCCCATTGCGATGCCTTGCCTAATTAAAATAGACATCCACCGAGCTCACACACTTCGGGGGCGAGAGCTGTGCTGGGAAGCGGCCCGCCAGGCGCCCAGTGGATGAGGTTATTCATCGGGTTACCCTGCCGCCATTCGGAGCCCCAGGACACAGTTCCCCCTGGCTTTTTAGAGTAGCCTATGAAAATTGCACCAGGAAAAGGCCATGGGCGTCAGTCTGATCCAGGAAGAGAAGGCCTTGACCAGGCCCAGACTCTACCCTTCTTAGGAGGTCTTCAGTTTGTGGAATAAA